>CAAKHD010003891.1:0-28789 GCA_901007705.1 Fistularia tabacaria
CGTTACCCGCCGGAGCCCCCCCCCCCCCACCCCCCCGCCCCCCCCCCCCCCGGCCGGAGCTCTCCTTGCGCTCCGGAACACCTTGAGGCGACCGCGGCGGACGAGAGCAGCGACGCACGCTTCGTTGTGTTGTACTTCCACTCTGGGGGGGTGGTGGTGGTGGTGGTGGTGGGGGCGTAAAGAAATCTTGTCGAATTACTCGGGATACTTCGGCGCGTCCAGAAGCCGCATGTCTCCCTCATCTGGCCGCCGACGTGCAAGTGTAACAGACGGCCGCCGCGCGTCAAATGCGCAGTGGCGCGTCCGGGGCGCACAGCGCATCATCCGTCCCTTCCTCTACTCCCTCTGCCTCCTCCTGCCATCCACGTCCTGTGGAAACTTCTGTCAAATCAACGCGGATCTCCCCCGGCTCCACTTCCACGATCACGCCCCCAACCCCCCAAAACCCCTCCCTGATAAATAACAACGGCCCAGAGGAATGACTCGATCGGTTTTTGACGGTTTGAATCCGACCCGTCGAATGGAAGCAGGTCAGCGTGATGGAATCTGGGAGAATCCCGATCCATGATGCGGATTAGCGGGTGGATTCAACTCGGTTTGATTCCCCCCACCCCCACCCCCCCCCAAAAAAAGTTACATTTTGGATTGAAATACAACTTCTCACTTTCTCAGATGCGATCACTCATCATAATTTGATACAGAAATATGATGTTTTTATATTTAACCCCCCACCCCCACCCCGCGCAATAAATTATACTGGAAGAGGAGCAGGTATGTGACGTCACAAACAGCACGCAAAATAATCCCGGTCCAATTTTTGGCGCGACCCGGAAGTGTGAGATTTCCTAGTTAAGTGCTTCCTCTATTGTTTTATTTTGGCGTTTCGTCGATAATCTTAGATTGGACTTTGAGGCATAAAAGCGTTCGCTTTTGGCCTTATTAGGAACTTTTATCGTCATACCAACACTCCTTACAGTATGTGGTACGCAATTAGTACCCAGGTCCGGTTTCAAGCCATAAAAATCAAATAAATAGAAGAGCAAAGAAACAAAAACAAGAGCAACATCTAACCATAAGAGCGACAATTTGGATTCAGGCAGAAGTTCTTCCTGTTAGCTCTTAAATTACACGTAAAATCAAGAAGGTAGTTGTATTCTTTTTACACCTGTGATGCAACGTAATAATGTAATAATCCAGTGTTGAATCATTACAATGGACATTGCAAAACAATTTCAACAGCATGAAGAGGGTGTCATAAGAAGGCCTAGGATGGCAAAACCCTTCTAAGATGAATACAATCTTCAGATGTCTTAAACACAAGGAGTGAGATGCACTGTGAAAGAGCTGTGCATTTTTATATGGCTCACTTCTAGATTTTTTTGTATCAAAATAAAATCCAAATCAGGCAGAGATGACTCTATCCTGCATTTCACCTCACGTGTATGAAATCTTTAAAGGATCAGATTTTTCCGGAGGCCCGTTGAAGACCATGGGCAAATATGAGAGGGTGCCGTTCAAAGAGATGCTGGCAACGTGCACCATTTGGATTTTGGATCTGTGGGTTTGCCCCGTCTCCAGCCGTTTCCACCTGAGGCTCATCATCAGAGGAGTAGAAAACAGTTGGCCCCTGTGGGCTGCCCGGTGACGGCGAATCTTGACACGCGATCCTGCCTGGCTGGATGTTCATGTTCAAAAACGCAGATATACTTGTCTGCTTTTTAAATCCATCTGTCTGACATTTGCAGCGAAGTGCAACTCGTCCCTCCTCCTCCTCCAAGGCCCGAGCACCTGTCTGGACAACAATGTCTGTTTGAATCCTTCATCACACAACTCTTAAAATCCTCCTTAATCCCTGAAATGTAGATCGCGTGTGTGTTTCCACCCCATTACCTGGTGTGTACAGCTGATTTCTTTTGAAATGTAGTTCCGCTATGTTCCGGCATATACCTTCACAGCTTAACCTACTTGAGTCCATTGATCTGTGTCTCACCAACAGAGCGCTAGCATGTTAAGCATTGCCTAATCTGTCTCATGCTACCTGGATTTTCATATTGGAGAAATAATCCTGATGAAGGAAAGGGGGGGGGAGTGCGTATGTGTGTGTGTGTATGTGGTGGGGGGGTACGGAGTCACCTCACGATCTGTTTAAAAGCTTCTTATCGGAGACTTGCACTCCCACCCTTTCTCTAAATGGGAAATGATAGCCTTTTGGCTGGGGAGCTACGACTTTAATCAAAGCAGCCAGGTTTCGTGTATGTGTGTGTGTGTGTGTGTGTGTTTGTGTGTGTGTGTGTGTGTGTGTGTGTGAGAAGGGGCGCTGGATTTTAGATGACCCATCCAAAATCAAGACAAAAAAAATCATCAGGCAAGTAACCCCCCCACGATGATATTCTGATATTAAACTAATGGGTAAATTAAGTGTTTATAACCTAAAATAGCAAGGTCTGAAGCTGTGAAGCTACTTTGGCCTCAGACAGGTAACGGTAATCGATAGTCTTCGTCTCTTTGCAGCCATGAATGATTTCTTTTAATTATTCAGACCAAATTTATTTTGAGGTAATGATTTTATTTTGTGTGCGTGTGTGTTTGCTTGAATTGCACAAGCCAGTACGATTTTCACCTGCTTCCTTGGTGCTGAGTAAGAACATATACACATCAGTTTGGCACCATGTGAGTTTATCCTATAATATCTAATGATGCTACAGAAAGATGGTCTGTCCTACATTACCTACACACACGCAAAAGAAAAAAAATGCAGGGATTTCCTGATATTGACTGTCACGTGTGTATGATGCAGTGTTTTCTGTCGCCATGGCCATCAGGCCATTTTTGACATAAAGGTGCTACATGATGCACTTCCCTAAATAGTAAAGTGTTAGTTTTCAGTATTTCCTGTTTTGTAACAGAGATGTTTTGCATTTGAAGACCCATTTATTTTTAAGCGCCTGAAAACACCAAGTGCGACAAATCCCAAGTGCAATTACCCTCTATATTTTCTTTTTTACTTGAAATCCAATATTAAACACACTTACTGTACATTGCAATTTGTTCATCTATATATGCATGACAACTGTTGGTGTTCAAAAATAATGGATGCAATCATGTTTTCTCGAACCAGGATTTTATATTCATCTATTTCTCGAGTATTTCCCTAATTGGATGTTGATTCGTGACATCTTATAATTACAATGTATTTATTGTGAAGTGTTGTGAGCATCTATCACTACACTCACACGCTTGATTGCTTATTTTGGGATTTTTTTTAATTTTTCCCCCTAATTGAACGCTTGAATTTGCGGTCACACAAAGCCACTTGTGGCCTGAGCGCCAAGACACGTATATGTGTGTGCGTGTGTGTTGTCTGGGGGTCCCACTGACCCCGGTTACATGAAACAACAAGAGAAGTAACAGGAGAATTTTTCCTCTTTCTTAGATCTGATCTTTCAAGTGTTCTTCATGCATTTGTTTTGAAACTATTTCAGAACCTGGATTTTAAGTCACCTCTTTTTTAACCTCTGCTTTAGGAGGAATTTTTCACACCTTTTGAGGACTGTGTTCACCCTGAATCACACCCTTCCATCAGTGTCTCAGCTGCTCTCAGATGCTGTCTCGACGAAGGTTAAACTCAAGTTGTTGGTTTTTTTTTTTTTTAAGTCACCCAGTAAGATAAATGATAAGAGTGCAGAAAGGGTAGATGACCCCTCCCATCCCGCCCATTCCCTGGGTCAGTCTACATAAGGCGGCCCACGGGCACCCATCCCCTCCACCAGGGGAAGAGACCACCCCCATTGTGGCCTTTCCCCTAATCTACGTATTGCTTTGGCTTCACAGCTCTAGTTAAAATTTTTTGCTCTTTTAAGGATTCCGGCTTCCATTTTGGCACGGGGAAGGCGCTCTAACTGGCTATTCATAATTTTAAAGATGTTAATGGTTATTAATGACATGCCATATTAGCTCAGCTGCTTTCCAGAGACCAGAAGGATTTAACCGTGTCTATGCAGAGGAAAACTGCGTATTTCTACAATAATTTTTTTGTGACAGAAAAAGGATGCCATATACTTGTAGACAAAAGTATTTATTTTAATTTTAGGTTCCATTTCTATTTTTTTTTTTTGTCTTTACATAAAGCATGTCACGAAGAATACATACAGTCATTCAGCGATTAGGGAGAAGGTAGAAAAATCAGAGTCAACGAGCAACTAATTCTGTTCAAGAACTGTGACATGATGTGAAACAAAAAGGCAACTTGGATCTACGCGGCAAAGCCTACGGTCTTGCGAAAGTGGTGAAAAGCATATGACAACAGAAAAAAAAACTTGTCGAAAAACAGCGACCAGTCAAATCGGGCTCAACATCCGAAGTGCCCCATCTTTAGCGGGGAGAATGCTGTGTGATTCAAGCAACAGGTGGATCGAGGGAGGCTGAGTGGACGCTGTGTGAACTCTTCAGTTCATCCACGGAAAAAGAAACCGCTTTAAAAAACACAAGGGTAAAAGGAAAAGATGACTGCTTGTCATCCGCTTCTCAGTCACTTCTGCTGCAACCTGGCAGCTTTGAACTTTGACACCCGTTTGGGCGCCTGCTGAGGCAGGGCGATGTCAGGTGCCACCTCCTCCTGTTTCCTCTCCAGGATGGTGGGAAGAGCTGGTGGAGAAATGGTGAGATGGGGAACAGCCAAGGGCATCGGGTCTTTCTCTATCACTGTGCCTGAGAAGGCCTACAGAACAGAGCCAGAAAGAGAGAGAGAGGAGTCAAGCCGGGATTATTACCCAAGGTTTTCTGCTCGGTAACTCTATGATAATTCTGCATGTCGAGAGAGGGACAGGTCGAAGTTGTGGTCCACAAAATACCTGCTGTTTTACAGGTAAGCTGCTTCCTTCTGAACTAGTTCAGTGAAGGGTGGCAGCTGACCTTCAAAGTCAGGGGGCTATGGAATACCTCTGTATTGCTTGTCTGGTGTTTTTTTTGTGTTTTTGCAGGGGAGGGGGGTCTTGAATCAGCTGTCTTTCAGCGTGGGGGCAAGTGCTTCTCCTTGACATCCATCTATCATTATTGTTGCTGATCTTCATGGATCTCTCTAATAAACATGTTTATCTGGATGTGACAAAAATTCTCTCTTGGGCTGCTCAAAGTACCAAACAAGATATTTCCAAAATGTTACAGCAATTGACTGTCTTACTTACTCAAGCCCTTTAAATTATCCATACATTGTATTTGTATGTCTATATATTTGAACTCCTGGGCAATATTAATGTAATAAGATGCTGCTTCTTGTCATGACATCTAAATTAATAACAGTCCAGCTTATATTTTGTTCCCATTTCTGAGTTTATAGGAAGAGGATTTAATGAAATCTCACAAAGCAAATTTATTTGAAATACTAACTTTGGAATCCCACTAGGGCAATTTTAGAAGTTTTGCTACAAGTATAAAATGATGTGGGGAGATTATGAAAAAATCTTCAGTTGTAATGTACAATGTACAACAATTGAAGGCTCCGAGATGGTCTCTCCGGGGGAGAGAATTACACATTTGCTTTTCATTACTATGGAAGATCATAAGACAGCACTTAAAACAAACCATATTTAAAAGTCAGGGCCGCTGTATCAGTAGGCAAGTTAGAAAAGCAACTGCTGGATCACACCTAGATTTCGCATGACATAAATGTGCTTCACTCTTTAGGGTGATATGTTACCAGGGTCATTTCCCTGCAGACCTAGATATGATATCTGTGTGTGTGTATGCGTGTCTCTTAATTCCATGGTATAAAAATCAGGACCCCTTTTGGCAGATCTACAACAGTTCATGGTTTGCTGTGCTTGATGGGAAACCGTCAAATACATTGACGCTGCAGTCGGCTGTCTGTCTGACAGGGAGACTTTCAACAGGCAAAAAACACTTGTATAGAGAGGCCAGTTTGCCAACAGTCTTAATTTACTTTTATTAAATGCATTATATGGTTTGTAAATAATCCAAGTCATGAAATTGCCTAGCATTGCTCGTTGGCACGGAGTCAAACTGAATCACATGCCAGTGTGCTGAATCAAATCATGTTGAATGACTCCACATAGCAACTGGGACTGAACTGTATAAATTCCATAGGCTCTTGATATTTTATTTATCTGATAGTTTGCAAAGTATTAAGATACCCAACCCGACAGAGTTTTTCTTCTGTTGGCTGAAAATAATCTGAGTAGCATTTCATGGCTGTTTCTGTATTTGCCTGACAGTTTAAGTGTAACAGAAGGACTGATCCTCTGTTACACTTACCACAAAATCCTTTCACTTGTTGAACTCCGTTATCAAAAGAATCATTTGTTGTTTCTGAATTTTTGTTCAGAGACAAATGTGGCTTCTCTGTTTAAACATGACCACCTAAGACACATGTCAAGGGTATAAACTCATTTGTGACACAAAGTAAGTAGAACGTCTTCAAGAGAGCCTGGGTGTGTTAAAATTGTGGTAAAGCATTCCTTGTCATATTTAAAACTTTCACAAAATAGTTCATTCATTCATACTCTGCCTTTTCTTTGTTTTACCTAGAAAGACAAACAGTCAAAACATTTTACATGACGAGTGTATGTTACAAACTACAACTTGACCTTTGTTCATTTGAAATCACAGCTTCTGCCAGCTGTGATGCCATCTTATTCATGACTGCATGAGGCAAACACAAAAATGGCTGCTGACAGTGCCATGTCCACACATGGGACTAATGTGCCAGGGCATTCTGAATTAAATACTTATCGACATTCAGATGCCTTTTAAATATGCAAATGCTGCTGCTGAGGGGCAGTTTATGTTTAAACTCGACTATTTTTACTGACTTATTCAAACCCCAAGCACAGAGTTGCGTAGTGTATCAAAGGTCAGACTATATGCAAAGAGACTTGACTTCAGACAAACAGCATTTGATCAGTATTTGAAAGACAGAGTTAAGTCTTGTACCTCAAAGCGGGAGGAGGGATGCAGCGGCATCGCTGTGGGACTGTCCTCCTCCGTAACACCATCACTGGTATCGCTGTGTGTTGCCTCATCGTGGCTGAAGCTGCGCCCGACCATCCGGCGCTCCTCAAAGTCCGCTGCGCTGCTCTCACTTGTGTCACTGCACACACTGTTTTCTCGGCTCCGTGACTTCAGAATGGACTTCCTGGGGATGGGCTCGCCGTTCTTAACATCCACAAACAGCCTGAAAGAGGGAAAAGAAGATAACTGACCTCCATCACTAAACTAGTAACAGAGCCGTCTGATGACAATTTAGACGTTACATTTTTTTTTTTTTTACCTGTAAATGTCAGCTGGCGTGGTGATTTTGTGAAGCTCAGGATGAGAGTGGCCATTACTGTGACTGTTTTTCTTCTTCCTCTTTGAATGCTCCTTCTGTTCTTTCCTTTCACTGAATTTCAATGTGGTGTTTTTCCCAGTGTTTATCCTAACCTATATCATTCAACAGGAGAGAATTTGGGGGTGAAGCACAAAAACAAAACAACTTGTAACACACTGCTCAAGGCTTTTTAGCTATCTCACCTTCTTGGGTTCAACTGTATGAGAAAAATAAATGGTAGGCAAACTGTTCGCTTCCTCTTCCTCATCATCTACTTTTACTTCTTGGCTACGTGACGCTTTGCTGGTAACTGATGAGGTCCAGCCAGGCTTTAGACTGCGCCCATTTACCGGACAGAGAACATCTCCATCCTTGTCTTCCTCTGAGGAAGAGGAGGACGTGTCCTCACCATTTAGGTCCGTGTTATCAGACAATCTGCAGAGAGGAAGAGACGCATTTTAACCAGTGAAAAGATCGGGCGTGCTAGTACAACCAGCTGCAATTAATTCTCTGGGAATGCTATTTAGTTCAAGTACCTGTCTTGCTCATCCTGCAGCTTCTCCAGTTTCTCCAGTTCATCTAATCTAGCCCACAGGTCCTTCTCACTCATGATGGCTCTTCTAATTCCTCCCTGTCGACTCTCTTCCTCATCGACCTCTCGATCCAACACAGTCTCCAGCTTGGGCTTAGAATGTGGTTTGTGGGCCACTCTTTGCTTTCCTGTACAAGCAGGCCAGAATCTCATTACATTTTTTTTTTTGCTTGAAAGTGAATTTGTGCAGAATTCAGAGAACGGCTGACAAAGATACCTTTTGTGACAGGGGCGTCTTCATTCCCAACCTCTTCTCTAATGTCAAAATAGTCCCCTTTATTCTGCAACAGAAGCAACGTATGTAAGAGTTAATTCACTTGCATTATACTGTCTTTCTGAAATTACACTGAAGTAATGCAACATACAGATGATATGGCTTCCAAATCCTTTGCCAATTCAACTCTGGCCTCGAAGTTTTTCATAGTCTTGGACAAACCATCAAGTTCACTCTTCACATCTGTGGACAAAGTGGTCATCATAAGACAAGATAATCCTTTATTGATCCACATTGGGAACATTCAAGAAAATCATCAGGTCATTTTAGGGGTGTGTGACAATTCTGTTAGCAGAGTAGCTGCAGGCAAAACAGATGTGAATAAGCCATTTGACATAACAACAGGAGTAGATAAAATCCTAAATAAGTTAAAGGTGGAAGTTGAAAAAATTATGACACACACAACTGACTGTATCTCCTGCCCTGAATACTACTGTGGATCATTAAATCTTCAAAACAATTAAGCCTTTTTACTAATAGCACCAGAGAGCTCTTGTTTCCATGGCGATCGGGAGCCCCTCCAGTCAGTGCATCAACTGAATGTGAGGAAAGGTCAAACACGGAAGCCTTGACAACTCAGCCCCTGTCTTGACACATTTCAGCTAGCTATGTTTGTATTACAGCACTTAACTCTGTAATAGCAGGGTGGGCTGGGTCAGAAGGTGGGGAGGATGATGGGGTGGGGGGGCAGATGGCTGCGGATGGGCTGTGGCAGCACATTTCTGCTTCACTTAACTCTCTAATAATGTTCACATCAGAGACATTGCTACATGGGCCCATTTGACTGGATATCACATTTTCAGAGGTGGAATGAGCAAGGAAGGAAAACACACACTTTATTTCACAACAATGTTACACAGCACAGGAGTTGACTTGACCACGAGGAAGTAAATTTTCATGATACATTATAATGTGGGAATCAACAGACTAAGTAAAAGGTAAAATAAGCGAATAAAAGAGCGATAAATCCTTCTCTTTCTTTACAATGATGTGTGAAATGTGAGACAAAAAAGTCACATTGCAGACAACTAAGAGAGGTTTATTCTTGGGTGCCTGTCAGGAATCATGACTAAAAGTCATTGTGTCCCTCCAGCGTTCCTTCATAAGTGGTGAGATTATCTTGCTATGTACATACAGCACTGCCCTCTGCTGGATGGACAGGAGGACTGTTCGTCAAGTAATCTGACAACTATGCCGATCTGTCTTTATGAACCCAGACTTACATTTCATGCGGTGATCCACAATCTTCTGAGCCTGCTTGGCGGAGCATTTAGCGAACCAGTTGTCACCAAGTAACACCGTGACTTCATTGGTGTGCACCAGCTTCCCTGGCATGAAGGCCAATGGGCCAAATGGCACCTGTTTATAAAAGACCAATGTGTGTGTGAGTGTGTGCGTGTGTGTGTGTGTGCGTGTGTTGTGCATGTGTGTTGTGCGTGCGTGGAGGGCAGGGGGGGAAGGAAGCCAGCGGTAGAATGGAAGTCAGAGGAGAGATAAAGAGTGACATTAAGTTAAATTAGAAATTCATCAAAATTCTAACCCATTGTACAGAATGGCTGTGTGAACTCTCTTTGTTGTCGGATCTCACCATGACATCATAAGACAGTTGATCCGGAAGAGTTTGTAAGCGCTCCTTCAGGACTTCATAATCACCTGACACCTTTTGCCTGAATAAAAAAATAAAAAAAAATAAAAAAAATAGTTTCCAGCATTAAACATCCGAATTGTTCTGGTCTTTTAGCAAAGGTCAAGATTCCTCCTTTATAGCAACTGCCAGGTTTTTCATCTTTTGGTACAAGTCTTTTTTTTAAATGACGTTGAACGCAGCAGTAGAATCCAAATAGCTGGAATAATATCAAGGTGTCAGGGGAAGACTTAATGGAATTTAATGGAATGTAAGCGGCCTCAAGTTGTGATTCTTATTCATTAGCATTTTTGAAAGCCACAGCACTGGGTAAAATCCCACTTCTACCCAAATGTCTAAAAATGAGGGCTGCATTTTTTAAGGTGGCCTTTGTTTGGCAGTCAAGACATTATCCAGCAACAGTTGTCTCATAAAATACAATGGAACTGCACTTACAATAGGCTCTGGCTTTATATCAGATTAATACATTCAAAGAACTCCTCTCATGTCCATCCTAATGTTCAATTATCTATTATTATGATTATTATAATAAATAATTGCACATTAGGATATGCAATTCAAAGAACATTCAAAGAACTCCTCTCATATCCATCCTAATGTGTAATTAGCTTTACAGTATTTACAAAGTGAAGGCAAAAGACATATTTAATTTGCAGAAGTTTCACATCTAGATTGCGGTCATGTCTTAAAAAGCATCAAGTAATGTATAAGTCCCATGTGCAGAAAGACATACAATATCAATGTTGTCACTCAAGCTGATTTTTATTTTATCATGATTTTCATTATCCAAAACCCTGATTGAATTCATGAATGGAATGTATCCCACTTATTTTTTTTCAAAAGATTGAAATTCCCCTGGAGCCAGAACATTACAATTGTCTGCAGGTGTGTCTGTAGTTCACAGCTGCATTCTGCTATTCTTGTTTATAAGAAATCTTCTCAGGTTAAAGTTAGGCAGACCCTGGCTGACAATTGTGGGAGGTCACATAGCTTGATTTATCTCCCACTTAAAGACCCAAGACAGCCAGCAGCAGTGACGATCACAGTTGGCACACAAAGTCCTGAAAAGAGGTCTAATCAGCCTCTATCGGTGAAATCACATGTGTGGGGTATGCCAAGTTGGGGAGGGGGTTGCTTTGATGACACGCAGCATGGTGGCAAAATTTGGATTAAAAAGGGCTCTTTTCTCAACAATGTAATCCATTTTAAACAAAAAAACTTAAAATATTGAGCCTTTAAATACCTTTGGACTGTCTGCGCATCAAAGCACCAGACCTTAACTTGTACTTGTCAGGACAGCAAGAAATACTAATACACAGTCTTACAATGCATAATGCATTTATGATACTTGAGTCATGCCCCATTCACAGGAATTTCAACTCAGATTGGAGCTGTTCTCAGAGTCATTGGAGCTGGCATTAAAACTTGACCTATATCAATGTCACACCACATGCTTTCCAGGACACGACCGAAAGAAAACTTGTTTCGCAGAACATAAAGTAAAAATGTGTGTGGGCAATTTTCACATTTCCAGTGGCATGTGCTTCAGCCACACGACTGGCAAACTGCTGTCAATAAGCAGAGGTCCTGAAATACGAGCAGCCTCCGCACCGGTAGTGAAAACCTTTTAAAGACCCTTCTAAAAGACTTCCGGTGGAAGCAACCAAGTTTTCCACTGGTGAAAATTTTTTTCACATTGGTAGGCTCAGTGAAAGATAGCTGCCATCAATGAACCTTCCACCATCTGGGCCCCGATAAGGAACTTCAAGCAATACTTAAAAGTATTTTACGACCAAACGCAACACTTTGTCCCAAAGTTGAACTTTCATTTGGACAGGAGTCCAGAGTTTGGGAATTTTTCAATTCTCTTTTTAGATGTTACGGCAAGAACAGCAGCAACGCACAGAATACCATCAATAGAGGCTTCAGTCTATCAACTGCTTTATTTTCAGATTGCTGGAACTGCGCACGGACCATCACTGTCACAGTTTCATGAGACAGGAATACAGAACGGCGCCATTGTTACATCATTTGAAGAGCACCATGCTTCCGAGCAAAAAAATAAAAAATTGCAGTGAAAAGGGCCCTTTATTTTATCACTTCGAGATGCCAATGTCACCAGCAGACTGAGGAGAAGACTATCTAAACTGAAAACTGGAATAGAATGAGCCTTTTTATAATATATTTTGGTATCTGGGAGCAGGAATCTTGGTAAAAGCAGCCTGACTGTCACTTGTCTTTCTGATTTTTTGTTTCAGGGAAACGTACGTTGTTCACTGGAAATGTTTTTCCACACCTTCCGTGGTGGGCTCTGACCTCCAGACTTTTTAGTATAAGCAGCACCATAACAGCAGATGAAAAAGGTAGTCCCACCTACTGTAAATAGCTGGTTGTATCAAAATGGTGCAGTTGTTTTAAAGTCAGATTGAAGTAGAAAAAAAAATTCAGAAAGCTGGTGTAAAACCGAATACTAGGTCTGAGGTTGATGCAGCTGGTATTACTATACCAAACATTTGCTATTCATCCTGTCTCTTGTCATAATGGAGTATTAAAAAATGGAGGTGATGAAATATGACAGTAAATCACGATAGCTCTTAACTGTTCCCAAAAAAATGCTCAATGAAATTAAAATGGCTTGGGTCAACTCAAAGTAGCATGGACCTGTGCACAACTCAATTATAAGAGTGAAATTTAAGTTTTATTCAAAAATCCGTTTCAAATGGGGTTGAGTTGTTTGGAAACATACCGCTCAGACAAGTTCAGTGGTTCTGAAGCCCCTTAACTGATCAACTGGTCAATTCTTACCTGGCCGTATATTGACAGAATAGGACTAAATAATACATCTAGTTAGGGGCTTTTTTTTTCCCTCATCCTCAATATATCAAGGAAAGAGTTATTGCTGCTCAAGAGGCTGTTAGAGATCACCCTTATTAGCAAAACAACACCTCGTAATCCAATGTGATTCAGTGTTAAAGCAAGTGTCACCCTATTTGTTGAGGCTTACCAGTGCTGAGTCCGATGTTCACATTCTTTCACCACCTGTTAGGAATATAATTTCACATAAATCATAAGGTGATGTATGAATTTCAGGCACCATGGAGTCAGTAGTTTCAGTTGTGCAACACAAATATTGCCCGGGCTGAAGACTGAGAAACATATAGAGCAACAAATGGCGCTGGAGAAAACAGGGGCAGCAGTCACATCGAACCTCAAGGGTCAGGATGGTTCCTCTCCTTTGAATGATCTAGTCTGTGCAAAGACAAGCTAAAAAGTGATGCAGGTGGTTTCCCTATTTTTTCCAGGAAGACTATTGACTGATATACCATCGTTACATTTCCCCAAGCCTGGAAACGGAAAGGCAAAATCCCACTTCAGTCCATGTCTCAACTCTTCGAGTGAGGCCTCTAAACCCAGTAGAGCTTTTGGGATTTCTGACTGGCATCATTTTTACCAAGATTTTATTTATTTACCGTTCAGATACTCCGCCGAGATACAATATACGCCTGCAACTGACTGTGTTTCTACACGAGTTTATTTCATTTTCGTTCCCTGGTAGGATATTTTCTACTCCATGACTTCCTGTCCCTCGGTCATCCAGGGGGGCGGAGACGCAGGGGAGCTAGCAAGCTAACATTGATGGAGCTAGCCCGATGGTCTTCGGCCAGTCGGCTCCGCGCAGTCTCGGAAGAACCCACGCGTGACCCGAGCCGTGTCGTGGAAAGGGGCGTGGAGAAGTTAAGCGAGGGCTCTCTGCACGTTGACCTTGCTAAAGGTGTGTTTGGGCGATGCGAGGCTTCTCGAAAAGAAAAGACAACACACACGTGACGGATTAACCGTAACGGACCCACTCGTGTTTTACAGCCCCACGGCGGTCCGCTCGCGTGGGCCGGCGGCTCGGTGACTTCGTGTCAGCTCGTCACTTTACCTTTTCGTGTTCCTCGCGGAGCCTGACAACTCCGCCGAGATGCTCTGCGCTCACTTTACCTTCGTCAGCCATGTGTCAATCCCGACAACAAAAAGAGCTCAGAGCTTGTAGTGAGTCCTAAAGAAGTGTTTATGAATGCTGCAACAGCGGCGACTATTCCTGAGATCCGTTCTGGTGTTATTCATCAATGTCGCAGTGATAGTTATCCACGAGTTCGGAAGGAATAACATCTCACAATCTCATTGCAGGTTTTTCTGCATCGTTGACCAAAAATATATCCGCGGCTTTGATATTCCCACAGTAAAAGTGTTCCCCGTCACTCTCGCTGCGCCATGCAATCTGAGATACGTCAAGCGGCAGGCAATAACAGCACAACATCCGGTCTCCGTCTCCGTTTCTTCTTCGTCTTCTTCTCCTTCCTCCGCTCTTCTTCCTCGCTTTCTTCTTGCGTCTAGCGAGCCCTGCAGGCCAGGAGTGTGACTGGCGCCGCCTCACATTGCTGGGGGAACTGGAGTTCATTTAGCTTTGTCAAAGAAAAGAAGGGGGGGGGGGACATTTTTAGTTCAGTGCAGTTTGGTTTATTTTTTTTCAGACAGTTCCAGGCGCTTCACAACAAGATACAAAGGTACATAAGGTCTGAAAAAGGAATAGGCAGAAGCTAAAGCTTATAACACCTACCCTTTATGTACATTTAAACTTAAGTAGCCGCTACACACCGGTCGAAATGACAAATTTAATCTGATAATTAATTCCTGCTATCAGCATTCACAATCAACATAGTTTTGAATAATATTCCTCTTGAGTACAGTTATAAAGTTTCTTAATGTTCTAAAGTCTTTTAAATCTACAGCCTACTAGCCAACTCAATCTAGACATTTGCTCCAACAACAGAAATACAGTGCATTTTTACATTTGTTCTAATGATGGGTTTTTTTTAAGCATATCTTGCCCTCTTTCCCTCCAGTGAAACAAGTTATGAGTCCCCTGGACTAATGGCTGGGGGGCATGGGTAAACATTGTATATACGGGCGTTCCCGAATGTTCTCTGTGTTAGTTGTTTTGGTTGGTGTGTCTGGATTAAAGTTTAAACTCCTCCCTGGCTCTGCTATCATTTCCTCGTCCACACACTACATTGTGATCATGTGATCTGAACTCTACCAACAGCAATTGGCAATGATTGACCATGACCTGGATGACCGAGAACCTTCACAGCTGCATTTCATATGATGATGATGATGATGATGATGATGATTATCATTATTATTATGACATCTGCCAATCTTGGAGTCATGTCTTAAGAACCTAAAATATATCAGGGCCTGCCCTCTTTCTTTAAATAACGCTATATTGTTAAGTTATTGCTAGGCATATTCCGTCTCAAAGAGATACAGAAAAACAAATTCATGCATTCGTCTCCTCTAGACTGCATTATTTGAGCTCTCCCTTGTCGTTTAAGAATCTCCCACTGATCCAGATTAGTTTAGAGTTAGATTCTCTCCTGTACTGGCTTTTCTGCAATGGCTCCCCGTTCAATTCAGAGTAGAATTTAAAATCCTTCTCCTCATCGATAAAGCCCTAAATGGTCAGGCACCATCATATCTCATAGAACTCTTAGAGCCCTAACACCCGGTCAAATCTCACACTCCCAGGACGCAGGGCTGCTTGTGGTCCCTAGAGTCTCTAAAAGTGCAATGGGGGCCAGAGGATTCAGTTACCAAGCCCATCTTGTGTGGAACCACCTTCAATCTGGGGGTTAACACCCTCTCTTAGTTCAAGATTAGGCTTAGAACCTTACTTTTTGAGAAAGCTTATAGTTAGGGCTAGCTATCCCCGAGTTATGCTGCCATAGGCTTACCCTGCTGAAGGATATTCCATGATGCACTGCTCTTCATATCTTGTCTGCACTTATGTCCATTCATCAATGCACAATGGTAACTTCATATCTTCTCCCGGGTCCCAAGGCTCTCTCATTTCCCAGGTTTCCAGGGAGTGTGACTTGACCAGCTGCACCACCATCGCCATTTCTTCTATGAATATCAGAGCTATTGTTGACCATCATTGCCACCTACTATAATAAAGCGGTCACCGCTACTGTTATCAATTGTATGAGATCACTTGTGCATGCCTTTCCCAGCCCCCATATCTTCTCTGCCTCTGTGACACTCTTGCTTTTCTCGCAATCCTTTATCTTTTGCTCCCCCTCATTCTACCACAACCGGTCGAAACAGAAGGCCAGCCACACTGAGCAGGGATCCGGCCAAAGTTTCTGCACAGGTAAAAGGCACTATTTAAGATAAGATGAGATAAGTTATTTCCAGAGGGGAACTGGGGAACATTTGGTTTCTGTAAATAATTTCAAAGATTGCGGTCCAGACCTACTATACATGGAAAGTGTTTCGAGACAACTGTGTTGTGATTTGGTGTTATACAAATAAAATCTGAATTGAATAAATATTTATTATTATTATTATAATTATTATTATTATTATTATTATTATTATTATTATTATTATTATTATTATTATTATTATTATTAATATTATTATTATTATTACTGTCATTATTATTGTTGCTGTTGTTGTTGTTGCTGCTGTTGTTTTTGTTGTTGTTCATGTTGTTGTTGTTGCTTTGCTTTACTATAGAACCTGTAAATGTTCTATGTATATTTACTTCTTTTGAATTCTAACTGACATTCCATCCGCACCAGGCCCTGTGGTAAGACAGATTTCGGTCATTGAATGGGAAAACCTTTATTAAATTGTTTATTTGTCCGTAGTACATTCATAAACATGTGATACCCTCTCTAGGAGAATGTTTTTATTTATCTATTGTACATTTTTTCCTTCACATCCTTTCCCTTGAAAATTGTTTAAGGCATATTTGTGTGAAATGTTTGAATCTTTTAGTTCCTACAGAATAATGTTTCATCGCATGTGGTGAGATGTGTAGGTTTAACTATAAAAGCATGTTTCCATATATCATGTGCCCTCTAGGTTTTGTAAGTGTGCTTGAGGTTTTTTATAAATTAGAACCATTGGTTATGCGTGTATCACAAAATCTTGTGACGAGCTGTGGATTTTTGCTCTGTGGTGATGGCAAGGCAGGAGTCCTGCTCAGTCAGCCTCTTTCTGAAGTCTGCAGAAATGAACAACTAGGCTGAATATCGATTCAGTTCCCAACATGACTGAATCACACCACATAAAATCCCCTTCGGGACTGATATTAGGGTCCTGCGGGGATGCAAATGAAAGTGAAACAGAGTTTATTTCTGTCGAATGTCCCTGCCCCCAAATAATTTTCCAGCTCAAGCAGCCAGGGACAGAAGTCTGCTGAACTGCAGATAAAGAAGGTAACTTCCAAGGCTGAACTGATTTCCAAGTCATATTTGGTTGATGAATTTTTAACACGACAAGGTATGTTCTTAAAATTTAGATTTTGATTGCAACCACAGGCTTTGATGATAATACATTGGTGAAGGGGCACAAATATTCTAGATGCTTCTTTTGGTGCTACTTCTGAGGTAGTCAAATTTCATAGCTGTGCTCTATTTATAGTATTGTTGTGCCCGATCTCAGTAATGACCGCTCTATTCAAGTCCTTGCAAAGTTTAGAAGAAGTTATCACTAGTGTCTGTTAGCCAACACCATCAAGCCATATGCTAATGTCATGGGTAGAGCATAAGGTAAGTCCTCTCTATTTTTCAAATTCCTTTTAAACCTTCACTGAGTGTGTCACTCTAACCAACGCAACCCTCTTAGTTATATGTTCAGGACAAGACAAAGTAATTCAAAGTTTTCTTCATTTCTGAATTCAACTAAGTCTGTCTTTGATGTTAACAGTAACACAACATTTCATCAATGTTTGAAAAAAGTTAACATTAGCATTGATTTTTAACACTGTCAATGTTATTAGAGTTATGGGTCTTGCATCTCCTTCAGTTCACAGAAGGACAATGACACATGTTTACTAAAATTAAATGTCAATGCATAATTTTTAGATTTATTTACTTGTTTTTAAATGTATTCCTGCATTCTCATGTTAAATTGCCCTTTTTTTTCTTTCATTCCCATCGGGTTGCATAGGAATGTCAGTGTTGCGGCAACAAGCTGGATTGGATATTTAACTGAATGTTAACTCAATTGTTTTACATATGTCTATGTTCAGATTATTTACAATCGACATTACAAACATTTTTACTCATTGCTCCAGAGTTCGCACACCACTCAGTGCTCCTGAAAATAAGAGGCAGTACTGGCTGCAGAGATTGCCAGAGGAGGTTTTTTAATTTTCCTGGAGACGGTGGAGAAAACTTGAACACATAAATGTCTAGCGATCCCTCTATTTATGTGGTGATGTCTGCACAACTGGGAAAACGCAAACAATGACAAAAGAAAAAAAGGAAAAAAGGAAAAGGTTACTAGTGGATTCAGTGATGAATCTTTGCCTTAACTTAACTTGCCTTAACTTCCATGTCATCTTGGTCTATCATACTCACTGTTATGAACACCTAGCCCCAGATGGGTAGTGCATCCAATTTGGCAGTTCATGAAACACAGGATCGAGGGTCTATTGCCAAGAAGCTTCTCCGACTGCACATCATCGACACATTTAAGGAGCCTGACCCAAGCCATCACATGTGGTTGGCATCCAGACTGAAGGGACCATCTGCCAAATGGCAACCCCCTTTAAATAAGGGATTTACAACAAGAACCTGGAACTGTTTTGAAGCTTGCCTTGGCAAAGGTGCTCTAGATGGTGTGGGTGGCACATTGAAGAGGAAGGCTGCCAAGGGATTGATATCCCAACTCCATTATCCCTGAACCAAGCTTTGAGGGAGTCATTATTGCAGGTGAAATTGTTTTACATTCAGGAGCAAGCTGTGGAGGATGGATTGAAAGAAATGCCGGCTGACCTTCCACAGTGAAGCTCCACCAGGTGGTCACTATTTCATCTGGCAATTTGAGAGTGTGATTATGCTTCAGCCTTAATACTACACAAAACACACAGAAGACCCTATACACAACACACCAGGGGAATTGCAATGGCACATTCCAGAGGATCCCGGTCATCTAGGGATGATCTCCATTGGCATCTCTTCGAGGATGTGCTGACGCTCATTCCGCCCCCAGAGAACGCAATCTCATGCCATATTGTCACTGCCAGAGAGGTGTGGGATAAAGTTAAACCTGAAACTTTCTCAACTTTCTCCAATCTCCTGATCAGTTAATGACTATTTTAAAAATGGTCATCCACTGAATATTAAATCAGATCCCGTTTGTGTTCTTGTTGACGTGTTTATGTATCATTCATAATCACCGATGCTTTACAGGCAGTTGAAGTTTACAGCTAAGTAAAAGAGAAAGCAGCACAGCCATATATTTCAAATATGTAAACCATTACATGATTGTCATTGCAAGCTGACATAAGATGTTATCAAACACATTCCTGTGTTCCTGAGTATTTATTTGTCACATCCATGTTGTAATATATAATGTCATGTAATGTATCCAAGCTTGTTATTATGCATAACTCTTATAATATAATTTCCAGCCGTTTACCAGGTCATTTTTAATCAAAACAATCTCAAACCATTTTCTGAAGTCATGAGGGTTTGACTTATCGTACTTTTAATACGCTGAATTTATTGATGCTATTTGATTTGTGAAAATATCTGAAAGTTAATACTTAAATCAATTTAACAAAAAGGAAAAAATTAGTGTGCGACTTTTAAAAACTTTTGGCCAGCAAGTTGCTTGAATTAATATCAGTCAAGTCACACATGAAACTGCATGATTTTCAAGGTGAATGTAACTTTCTTTACTTAATGGTAAAGGGTTTATTAAACTTTATTAAAATAAAAAATGATCTGATTCTTAAATTTTTATATTCCCCCCATGCCTTTTTTTGTACCCATTAGTCCTGTCCACTTTGAATGTGATCAGCGTCACGATGCCTAAGGTGGATGACATCATTGAGCTTTGCTGTGAGCTGACTGAGAATGACCAGATTGACACTGCAGTGAGGAAGTCGGGTCAAGGGGCAGCAGTTGCTGGGGGGATGGCCTTCATCGGGGGCTTGGTTGTGGGTCCTGCTGGTATTTTACTTGGTGAGTGGAAAACAGCAGGCTGCAAATATCTTATTTTTTCATGATGTTTAAGTGACAATTGAATTGACCAATATTCACCAATAGGTCTGTGCAAGAGGTTATCTCTATATGCATTGAATATTGCCTCACTATGATAACTATTTTTTTCATATCCTCCAATGTGATACACAACTTTGCTGTCTGCATCCAGGAATGCATCTCTGGGTCTTTTTGTGTCTTTTTGAGATAAGTACATTTTCTCCCTAATTTGCTCATTATTCCTTACTAGGAACTTACTTGATTGTTTTTTAATTGGGAGGAAAAGCCATGAGGAAACTAAAAAACAGAGGAATTCAGAAAAATATCCAACTGGCTGGCATGTGAAGCAGCATGGTGGCGCAGTGATTAGTGCTTCTGCCTCACAGCAAGAAGGACCATAGTTTGACTGCGACAGGGTTCTTTTCTGTGCAAAATTTACTTGGTCTTACTGTGGGTTTTCTCTGGGTTCGCTTGTTTCCCCTGCCTGGAAGCCAGAGACCCTAAATTGCCTAGATGCATGAATGAAAGAGTGAATGGTTGTATGTAAGGGTCCATACATGTAAGATAAGATAAAACAAGATAAGACAATACTTTATTGATCCCCATTGGGGAAGTTTGAATGCCATAGAACCACAGGGCAACACGACAGGTGACAAAAAGACATTATACATTATACAACAATAACTAAAAAGATGAAACAGATAAAAACTATTCTACAAGAACAGGAAAAAAGTGAAAAGTTGCAGATGTCCAATAAGTAGACATGGGACTCGGGTCGGGTCACAGCTGTGTGCTGTCCAAACTGCTGTTGTACAGTCTGATAGCTGTTGGAACAAAGGAGCGACCAAATCATTCAGTTCTGCACTTTCTCAGTTCTCCACTCTTCTGGAGTGGGATGATCCTCTGGTTGAATGAGCTGCCCATCAGCCATGGCTTGTCATGCAGAGGGTGAGAATGATTGTCCTTCACCCTCCTCTCAGTCACTGTTTCCAAGCAGTCGCAGTTCAATCCAAGCTTCCCAACCAACTTGTTGAGCCTTTGATCTGACCAGTCTTGGCACTGCTCCACCAGCACGCTGCAGCAAATAAGAGCCCGGTGGCAACCATAGACTGGTAGAAGGCCTGAAGTAACCCACTAAAGACATCTAGCAACCTCAGTCTCCTCAGGAAGATCATCTTACCTTGCTCTGTCCTTTCTTTCTAGAGGGCATCTGTTCTGTGAGTCTTCTCCAGTTTATTATGTGGACACCACGGTACTTTGCGAGTCCACAATCTCCACCTCCTCACCTCGGATGGTGACTGTGACAGCTCTCCTGTGGCCCTGTGATCGATTGGCAATCGTTCCAGGGTGAACCCTGCCTCTTGCCCATTGGCAGCTGGGTTATGCTCCAGCACCCTGCGACCCTGAGTGAATGACATGTGGTATAGATGAATGCAGATAGAATCAAAGAGCTTATCATTCTTGCCCAGCCCAAATGACTCAACGTCACAATTTTTTTTTCTTGTTCCCCTTTAGGTGGTGCTATTGGAGGCATGTTTGGCTTCTTGATGACCAATGACCAATTTAAATCGGTGCCACAGATAATCAGGGATTTAAGCCCACAGCAGAAGCAGGAGCTTTACAACCGCATCTCTTGTTACCTTACAAATATGAGGTGGTTCAGCGTTACAGAGCTGGTTTATTTGGTGAAGAGAAACGAAGGCTTGAACGAAGCAATTATCCACGCGGTGCATCAGTTCATCTGCAACAAGATCCTGTAGGAGCTGGATAAATGTGGCTAGAACCTGTGTTTAGAACTCACACTAGACCTTTTTCACATTGGAGAAGTTGGTGTGCCACTGCCTGGGTTTCAAACCATTTCTTTTCAATAACCAGACAAAATGCATATTACGATCAGTGTCTGCACTCGAATCAATTTAAACAAATTTGAACACCATAAACACAGTATATTTAAACTTCCCAGAGTTTAGTTTTAACAGTTATGCGTTTGTCCAGCCTGCTATTGAATCTCATGAAGCATTAACCTGAAAATAGGTGACTGAGTTTGTCCGTTGCGTGCATCAACTTTCTGTATGCAAATTAATCTATTTTTTAACTGTGCCAATCATTTGGAAGATTTAATTGGCACTCTTGTAATAAAGAGTGCATTGGAGTCCTATCTAATATCCAAAATGTAGCTCCTTTTCCATTGTGCAAAATAGTTTTTAGATAGATTATCACTGAGTGCCTGTGTTAAAATGCTTGTCTTTTCAATGGAAAGGACTCATCAGTGTTTCCATACACAGCGGGTCAATTGTGCTTTGTACTTCAAGACGTATTCGATTCTACCTGAAGATGTGGAATTGAAGTCTTGCTGTGGATGCTATATTAATATGTATTATTTTAAAAGTCTTTCATCCACTCCAGATCAATTGTCATTTTGTGTCTCCAGACTTCATGAATACAGGCAATCCACGCTAAAAATTGAAACTTTTGCAAGGTGGAAGCTCTCTCTCACTCATGCTATAATTAAAAGCTTCACACTAAAGACCGACTGGTTTTTCATCAATGTTTTGTTATCTTTTTTGGTTCTATCAGAATATTCAAATTCATTTTTGCTCTCTCGTTAGTTGTTCTATTTTGGTTCAACATCAGTGAAGAAAAGAGGCCAGGTTGAAAAGATGCTCTGACTTTCATAGAAGAGGAACAATGTCTTTATTGATAAATACATCAATTGCCTTTTCCCCTAACTCTTACAAAGAGCTATTTTAAGAATAGATACTGTATTACAGAGCAGCACTAAGCTATAGCCGCACTATTTAACCCACTACAACTGTGTCGTCGTCTGGGAACTCATAATAAGGAACCTCAAGGTTTAGTGGAGCTGGCCCCTTCCTGATTCTTCCAGATGCATCGTAGTGGGAGCCGTGGCATGGGCAGTAGTAGCCCCCGTAGTCTCCGGCATTCGCAATGGGCACACAGCCTAAATGGGTGCACACTCCAAGAACTATGACCCAACTGGGATTGATGACTCTGTCCTTGTCGTGCTGGGGGTCGCGGAGCTCAGCTATATTCACAGATTCCTCCATTGCAATCTCCTTCTCTGTGCGGTGACGGACAAACAGGGGCTTCCCCCGCCACTTGAAGGTCATATTTTTACCTTCGGGGATATCATTGAGCTTGATCTCGATCTTGGACAAGGCAAGGACATCAGCCGATGCACTCATGGAGGAGACAAACTGGGAGACAACGGTCTTGGCTGCATAGATGCTGACCACAGTGGTTGCTCCGGTGAGAAGGTAGGAGAATGCCCTTCTTGCCTCACTACTCTCTTGAGAGGACTTGTTGGGGTCGTTGACATCCTGTCGACGGTAATCTGAAAAATCTGGAATCTTTATGTCTGTGTGAGCAAGGCGGGGTCCTCCGGGTGCTGCAACGTGAGATGCAGAAACAAAAAAAGCAGAATATATACTAAATAATATATTACAGCAATGTCATTTGATAGATATCGCCCATTCTCATGATACAATGATAATCATCAGTCTTGAAATTAATTTTACTTTTAAGTTAGGCTTAAAAAAGAAAAAATTGAGCAAGAGGAAGTGGAAGACCAGAAAGCCTACAATGAATGCCCATTTTTAGGGTTCCGGTCCTTCGAGCTATTACAGCAGGTTATCCAAGAACAGCTTGTGTTCCTAACACCCTTAACATTTAGTGATATGGAGTGATGGAATAGCCCCAAACCTATGATAGTACCAGGGTCTTTCGCTAAACTATACATAATAAAGACACTACATTTTTGATATCAACTTAAAATGTATACCAGGTGCCCGATTAACCGGCACTAGCAGACAATAAATAAAATCTGATCTTCATAACTCCCCCCCGATCAGTATCGGAACCTTTTTGTGAGCTGATTTTACGTGAAAAGACAATTCCCACAAACACATTTTTTTCTGAAGGATAAGGCCTGCAATACATTTTTAAAAAACTGTAGATCATGCCCAAACCATAATTATAATAATGACAATCATAAAATACTTCCCCAACACTCCCTATTCAGTTATATTTAACTAAGTCCATCTAGAGCTATATATGTTTGTTTTTTTTGCAACATACACCATTTAGGTCTTCAATTGTTTGAGTTTCTAATGGATTTACATATCTAATACATTTGCAGAAAATAATCTGTAATTTGATAGTATGTCCAAGTTATTATGTGTGGGCCGTCATTTGATAAGATCTGGAAAGGAAAATACAACCAGTCTTGTTTCAACTATTCGGAATGTCGACCCAAGGGAATCTCGACATTATACTAAAGCTGCTTTTCAAACGATGGGATTCTAGAAAACCGAGATTTCGATGGGTAATACAGATTTGCACGACCTCCAATTTCAGGCTACCTGAAGTACATCAGTTTGTCTACAAATGTCCGATCACAGCTTGTTGTTCCATGCTAACGACTGAGGTTTTTAAAATCAAGGACAGAAGCTAAGACTAAGAAGAAGCAAATTTACATTAAAGCGGCAACACAAGCGCGGAGAAATAGTCACGTTATATCGTTAGATTGTTTACATAATCTGCAGCCAAGGACATGTTGTTTTTTTTACACGTCCTTTAGTTTTCCTTACCGGTGGCAGGAACCAAATCGTTCGCTCCAGTCAACCCCAGGCTTTTGAACGATTGTTTTGTTGACTGCAAAATGGGTCGGCGCGCCCCGATTCGAGCGGCTACGGACAACATTTTGCCCCCAAATCGTCCAAGTTCTCGCCCTGAGCTGTGGATACGACCTTTTCCTGCAGCAAACTCACGTGTACCTCTCTCATCTGCCTTACCAGAAACACCGTCGGGCGCTAAAACGTGAGGCACGGCCGGATCTGTCCAGCGAGTCCCGCTGGATTATTCAACAAATAAATGTTGATTTTTCAATCACTAAAATAAAAATATTTACATTTCTTTTAAATTATATTAAAAAAAAAACTTTGTTATTGTGGTATTTTTTCCAGGCGTAAGAAGAGACACCTAAATGGATCGGTACTCGTGATGTAAACAAGGGTCCTTTCACAAAACATGGAGGCTAGTTACACAATGGTGACCTGAGAAAGACAGATAAAAGAAAAGAAAAAATGAAAATACCAAAAAGAAAACTCTTCCTTTTAATAATCGTTGCTTATGTGGCATTTTCACTCTATGCTGCATATAGTGTCTTCTTCAGCACTAAAGTCATCTCTCGTGTTCACAGGGTGGTCAAGAAAGAGACCGGAGCGCCATCAGGTGACGTGATTTTTCAGCTAATAGTCGTTATCTAGCCTACATAGTCGATAAGCTTGTGTAACAATCACACATTGTAACTCAGATTTGCGATCAGTCTTTGGGCAGTCTTTTGTCACTGCGAGCTGGGAGTGAAATTGTATACTGGGTTGGCAGGTGGTATTAGAGATGGCGGTGCTCCCTTGTCCCTGGTAGACGAATGGAACCCGTGGGAGGATGAACAGGTGGAGTACAACTCTGCCCTAAACAAAAGGCGGGAGTCATTCAAAAAGCACATTGGACAAATCGAAAAGAACAAGCCAAAGAGATACAAGGTCCAAATCTGGGGGAAAGCAGCCATCGGTAAGGCGATTTTTCCAATTTTTCATGAGGTGCTTTTTATGTTACAAAATTCTATCAGTTTCCATCCTTGGAAAAATAATTAATCAGTATAGTAACTAAAGTAATCGATTGCATTGAATTTAATCTGTAAAATATATCAATTGAATCAGTATGGAGGTAATAGACATTACAACATTGAAAAAGTACTTAAATCTTGATTATCCATATAAGGTAATCCTAATGCTAATGATAGCAGCAAACTCAGTCTGTACAAATAGAGTTAAAGTGAAAACTTTGCAGAGGGAGTTAACATTGCTTTTGACCGTTACCCGTATATATAACAGTTACACTGCCTCAAGAAAGTGCTAGAAAACAACAAGCTTCCGCATAACATGTATAAAGACTGGTTGTTCATTGGAAAATATAAGCCAATCATTTTATCATTTCTTGAGTAACATTTTTGATCTATAGTGACAAATGCTTGTTTGTTTTTTTTTTAAGATTATTTTCTATTTTTGTGAACAATATATGTTCGTCTTTGAACAAACTGTGAATTGGCAAAGAAATGACTGGATGTTTCTCACACCCCTGTTGGAAAGGCTGAATGCTTATGTTTCATATGTTCCAAGCGACACTGATCCATAAAGCAATGTAAATAACCCCCTACGTCTTGATTATTTGAGCAGCAATTCAAAAATATATCAAGACAAAGGTGTTTGAACTCAGTATAGCTTTTGACAGGTCACTCCTTTAAAATACAATCATCCCTTTTTATGCTTGATTGAAGTAGCTTACTTTGAGACCATTAAATTGGATAAAAATGAAATTGCATTGCCAAAAGTCTTGTTTTAAAATATTTCAACTCTTATTTACAGAGCCCATTCACTGAGTATGTTGTTCATGCATAAGAGAATTATACCATTCTGAGGTATTTGTGAGGAAATCATATATCTATATTGGCGGCACGGTAGCACAGTGGTTAGTGCTTGGTTCCAAGTTCAATCCCGGGCCAGGACGGGGCCTTTCTCTGTGGAGTTTGCATGTTCTCCCCGTGTCTGCGTAGGTTTCCCTCCGGGTGCTCCAGTTTCGCCTACCACTAAAAAAATGTACAATAGATCAGGATGAAAGAGAGTGTGTCTGTGTGTACGAGTGTGGGACAACGGATGGCCACAATCCGAAGTGGTGTGTTTACCTGCATGGTTTCATGTGTGTTCATTCACATGCACTGTCCCAACCAAAATAAACAATAAAAATCTTGTTTTTAAAATTCAAGTGTTTTATTCAAATACAAATTGAAGCAGTCAGTCCTACTGCTTGCATCTATTTTAAGATATGAAGTAAAAGTGTGGCTCAGTAACCCTAGCAGTAGAGTTTATAAAAATAGTTTGTAGACATTTCTAACATGCTGCTGTCTACTGTAGGAGTAACAGAACAACAAGCTGACATTTTAACTCTAGAGTTTCTCTGAATCCTTCTTTTCCTAATAGGGCTTTACCTCTGGGAGCATATCTTAGAAGGACCCCTTAATCCTACAGACAAAGTAGCACAATGGAGGGAGGGGGAGCTGCAGTCTGGAAAAATCGATTTCAGGTAACAAGACACAGATGGACCTAAAACCAAATATAATGTAGTCTCTCTGTCATCCAACTGAACAAGCCCAAATCACAAAATTGATTCCTGTGCCCTCTCACCCACCCACACCATCTCTCTGCTCTGTAGTTTCTACACAGGTCCTGCTGTGGTTCAGGGCCATGTGCCTCTGGATATGAACAGCCTGGTCCTTGTTCTGAATGGGCGCGAACAGCAGAAGGTTTCTTACTCCACTCGGTGGCTGGAGCATGTCCAGGCTCTGGTCAAGTCCCAGACTGTCTCTCACGTGGCCGTGGTCCTGCTGGGTAATGAGCACTGTAACAATGACTGGATAGGCCCGTACCTAAAGAGAAACAGCGGCTTTGTGGATCTGCTGTTTGTTGTATACGATAGCCCCTGGGTCAATGACAAGGATGTCTTCCAATGGCCTCTTGGTGTTGCCACGTACGTGGTTATTTCATATTAATATTTACAGTGTTTGCACATGATACTCGTGTTAGATCATGCAGAATAGATCAGTTCCACAGCCTTCTACATTTCTCTTTTTTTTTTTTTTTTTTTTTTTTTCTCTGAGCAGATACAGACAATTTCCCATGATCAGGCCCAATGCCCAGATGATCACCTCGAACAGGCCGTTTCTCTGCAATTTCTTGGGAACTGTTTATAAAAACTCTTCAAGGGAAACACTCATGCAAGTGCTGAAACAGTCTGGCCTGGATAAGGAATGCATCATTAATGCCAGAGAGAAGTAAGTCATTGTTATGATAATTAGTTATATTTTGGAGTAATATATACCAGCACACTTTCATTTAGTCCAAATTATTGTATTGTTCCATCATTTATGAAGATGATAAAAGGAAAAGTAAATGAAGGACCTCTTAGACCTTTCCAATCATTCAAAATGCATAAGTTGGCAGTCAGTATTTCTGACTTATAAGGTAAAATTCTAGCTATTTAAGCTGACCAAAGTCTGGCACTGGTACAAACTGTGCCGGGTCCATGTGCACGGGATGAGAGCAAGATTTGTCTATGTTTGACAAATTTTTCCAGTTCTTTAAAATGAGTGCGCAACAAAAAACATTGTCTTGCTGGAAAGTGACATACAGAAGGTCACAACAACAGGACATGGAACTACAACCCAGTATTAAACATTATTCAGTTACCTTGATTAGCTGCTGCTTTGCAAACATCACTCACAACAGCAAAAAGCTTGCCAAAACACCATCATAGCTAAGCAAAGATGAAAACTGGACTGAGAAAAGCAATCACAAGTACGCAAGACCACCATCAAATTTATTTCATAGGCAACTAAAATGTCTGCCCTTTTTGCTGGACAGCAAACAGGATCAAGAGTCTGTGGAGAAGACAGGCACACAATCAATTTTGTGTCTGAAAAGGGACAGTAGAGAGACCAGCTTGCAACATGCAAATCGCTTCCTTGGCAATGATTTATAAAACCTTTAGCATTGTTATGTAACAAATCAGGAGAATATTTTTTGAAATGTTTATTAAATGTGACGTTGATATTTGTTGATAAAAATTAATGGTTTGGATCGTTTTAGTTTATGTGTGTATGTTATATTCATATTACTATTGGATTTAGATCTGGTATTTACAATCCTTGTTTTTTTATTTGCTCTTCACACTGATGGATGTGTTAGCATATTGGCACATATTGGAGGGGGGGGGGGGGGGGGGGGGGACTTCTCTTTCATAAAAAAAAAAGGGCCCCCCCCCCCCCAAA
>CAAKHD010003894.1:0-30000 GCA_901007705.1 Fistularia tabacaria
GGGGGGGGGGGGGGGCGCCCCGGGGGGGGGGGGGGGGGGGGGGGGGGGGGGGGGGGGGGGGGGGGGGGGGGGGGGGGGGGGGGTCACCGATCTGTTGATCACCGGAGGAGGAGCGGGGCTTCGAGCGGGCGGCGGCTACGCCTCGTACCGGTGCTCGGCGTCTGATAGCAGCTGCCTGAACGGAGGAAGGAGGAGGGAAGAGCAGGAGGAGGAGGGCGGGGGGGGGGGTTGAGTGACAGCTGGATTCTCTTGGCTGAAAGCTCCGCGAGCCGTCCTCGCGGGAGGCTGCGCACAGGAGCGCACATCCCCGCCGGGGTCACACATACAGAGGTGGACAAACATCTGCCGGGGGAGGAAGAGGACGGGGAGCAGCCTCTGCTCGGTGTTCACTGTTTGCAGGAACTAAAAGAAATAAACTACATTCTCTTTCGGGTTGGAAGAAACACACACACGCACACAAATGATTCTTTTGTGTGTGTCCTAACCATTGAACACAGTATAATAATACCACAGGCCATTCTTTCAGTCCAAGTTGTGTTTGGGTGATTCCCTGTGTGTTTTTTTCTATCCCCGATTCTAACGATATAATGTTCATTTATTTTTCAGTTTATTATCTTATTTATTTAAAATTTGTCTGTGTTGCAAATTTACCCTTTCCCTTCATACCGCCGGTTCACGTCAGGTGGAGCTTCTGCCTCTCGCCAAAATCACTCCCAAGTGCTAGCTAGCAAGACAACGATTTTAGCATCGGTTCGTAAATGCTAATGGATAGCACGCAGTGGTTGGCGCTTCCACTCAGCAACAAGGTCTCTGGTTCAATTCCATCAGGTGGCCTTTCTGTGTGGCGTTTTCGAGTCTGCTCAGATTTCATCCCACAGTCCCAAAGATGCAGGAGACCCTAAACTGCCCCAATGTGTGAACGAGCATGTGGCTCGGAGTTCGATCTTCATTCCCTTCAAGGCCCTCCCCAGGCGTGTTGCGGGTTGGATTCAGCCTGTGAGCTGGACGGCAGCGAGGCGCTGCCATCTCTGACGTCTGCGATCACCGGGTGATTCAGCATGGCGGGGCCTCCAGGGGCCCGAGGCTGCGGGAGTCATGCGGTGGTATTTTGTTGAGCTTTTTTTTTTTCTTCTCCCAACGACTGCTCACAGTCCTAACCTTGCTGGACCTGTAATTGTCCCGAACGCCCCCCCCCAACCCAGGCAAAGATAGCGCTCCCCAGTGGTTGCAGGTGAAGCTACATGGATATACGAGGTCTGCAACCTGATCCGTATCGGAGAGCAGCGAATCTCAAACTAACCTCTACCAATGACTTATTAACCCGCTGATTATAGATTATTGGAGAAATATATGATAGAGCACTTTCCTGGCAGTACAGACGAAGGATCTTTGAGCAATGAGGGGTTGGAGACCCTTGACGACCAAAATAAATGTTACTGATGACTTCCGATTACCGGATGCTTGGTTTTACTTATTCTTTGACCTGCTTTGTTGCATGACCCTCGGCAAATTACTTTGACATTTTTTTAAATGATTATCCTTTAATGCTCCGTATTTTGGGGAGTTAAATGTGTCCGCAACAACTGACAAGATGTCCCCCTGTCATCCATTACTGTTTTATTTTGAAATTATGAAACCATTTCTGTCTATTTTATTTCCATCTATATTCAATTTGCATTGAATACAATTTGATTAAGCCAGCCCTGTTTTTTTTGCATATTTTTTCGTGAATAGCTGCTTTTTTTTCTCTTCCGCATGCTCACATTGGACTCCATGTCCCAAAATAAATACACTTTTATGCGACATTAGCATGAAGAGACAATTGTGATTGATTGGCAGATGTGGAGAGATGCAAGGAGGCGGGACAAGATTGAGGCGAAGTAAGCGACGGCAGAGTTGTTGCAAGTAAAAAAGGTGACTGATGGGGGGGGGGTTGAAAAGCCAGATGGAACCGGAGAGGAAAAGGGCTGACTTGCTGGAGCGGGAGTTGGGGGGTTGGTCAACCCAGTACCGAAAGAGTCCCTGTCACGTCTATATTTAGCACAGGGACCACAGATTGTAACAAGAGCCCCGGGGTCTTGTGTTCAGAGCCGCTGCCATCCGTCTCAGCGCTTTGGGCCCAATGCTGGCTCATGCCAACCCGGGGGAGGGAGGGGGGCAATGGGGTGGGGGGGACTGATGGGGGTCAACATTTGGCTGAAAATGTGCAAAATTTAACATGTTCTGCTGGAGCACACCTGCCCGACGCCTTTGCAGACCCGAACCCAGATGAGTGGATTGGCCTTGCTCCTTCGGAAATGGTTTGTCGGAGTTCACAGCAACCCCTTTTCAGCTCTCGTTCTTTGATGGCTTTGAAAAGGGCACCGTGGCCTCCACCGCCAACACCCTCCACCTACCCCCAATCCCTGCACCCCCAAGCCTGGTTCTGCAGAGGAACAAAAAACATCTCTTGGTTTCATCTGTGTAGACTTGACATTCGGTTCAAATGTCAAAAGCAGCCGTGTTTGACTTTTCCTGTCTCTTTTCTGAGGCCTCACGGTTTGCATCACCCCTCCCCCCGTGCCCCCCCTCAACTGTTTAGGGGGGGGCTGTCATCATTGAGTGATGAGGGACTGAGCTGTTCAGACATCAGAGTCTCGCGAAGGTGTGAGGAGACACACGAAGCCGTCAGCCAGTCCTTCATGGCGGGGGAGGCGATGAACTCGGCACATGCAGGGACGCGGCGGGGCTGGAGCCAATCCCAGCTGATATACGGGCGAGAGGCGGGTTTTAACCAGGATGGGTCACCTGTCAATCACAGGGTACAACATACAGTACATCGAATATAACTATTCACTCTCTCATTAACACTGATATATAGTGTAGTCTATAGTGTGTCGACCCAGTGTTTTTGGATTGGAGGAGGATGGAGGACCTTGAGACTCCATACAGGAAGCACCCTGTATAATTCCTTTATTTACTAGTCGTATTCGGAGTAGAAATATTAGCATCCAGGCTGTGTGCTATACATATAGGTTGAAAGGACTGAGGAATTGTCCTTTGATATGGGTTAAAAAAGGTCAGAAGGTTGTTTTTTTTTGCTTAGATGTTACATTCAAGGAACCCTCAATCTTTCAGATCTGACGTGTGTCACTCCCCCCACCCCCATGATTTCATCAGACCTGACATTCGCATGAAACTTTGTCTTCATCAGCAAAAGTGTGTCTCGGGAAATGGCGGCCGATAAAAAGGGCTGATGTCGGCGGCTTAACTGCCTACCACCCCTGCCCACCGGGTTCACAGGAGGTAGGAGACAAATGAAGAGCCCAACAATCAAAACCCCTGGAACCTTTGAAAATAATCTGATCCGGTGCTTGGAGTTTAACCTGTGAGCCCCAGACCGTAGTCGTCTCATTCAGGATCTTGGAACTAAACCACCGATTATCCCAGCAGTTTCATGACAAGTGGCATTTTCCACATATCGCTAATTAGATGAAACATTTTAATTGAAATTTAAGAAAATATGATGGTAAAAAAAAGGGGAAAAGCTAAAAGGCTTCTTTTTCCCAATTTATTTGAACATGCACTTTGAACATGCACTGGCTGCCAGTGAATAGGTTGTCTTTGATAGTTTGTCTTTCATATTCGGGTAATGGGTAACAGGCACATAAATAATCGTCCACTCGCAGCCATTCAATCCACAAACAGTCACAATGATTGCATACATTTTTGATGGATTTCACATTCTTTTAATACGACTGATTTTGATGGCAATCAAACCTGTAAGTCAACCAGGCATCATATTATTAAAATGAATAATTTAAGGATTTATCCAAATTAAAGCCCAATCCTAACCTTTCAGAACCCAATGTGTTTTCCATTTGTGCATCAAGGAAGCAAAGATTATTTGAAAAGGCTGGAATTTGGTTTTGATGACCAAGGTTCTGGTGGTGAGTTTTAAATTTGTTTGTCTCGGAAGATTCTGTCATCCAGGTCATGGAAAATTTGGATATGGATTTTTATGAAGGTATGGAGACAGCTGTCGAGCAGTGCCGTTCTCTGGAGAAGAACTAGGATGTGCGCAGCTGCTAAAAAACAATTCGAAGACTTTTTTTTTTTCTGTTGTCAAAACTTTCTGGTTTCGAGGACGCATGTCGTTGTTGACGAGCATCATCGTTCCTCCTTTTATGTCACGAGGGCCAAAAGGGGTACCTCTCCGCCTGCCTCCAACCATCCAATGGCCCGTCCATCAGTCACAACCCACACAGTGTCCCAGGAAGACACACGCATCATGCCGGGCGCCTGCACTGCTACAATACCGCTCTGGCTTCAACACACACAGTGCTCGATGTAACTTTCCATCAAGCTGTTACACAGTAATTCCACCTTTATCTCAGCAAAACAGGATCTTACAAAAAATATGGTAAATTAAACCTCTCTCCAGAAATTACAAACAATTCTTTTATTAGGACATCGGATCAACAACAGTTTTAAAAAGCTTTCCTGTCTCACTTGTTCTACAAAAACAGTCACCATTTTGTACAGACATGTAAATAAAAACGGGGAGAAACCAGTCGTTCAGCAGATTTTGAAAATTACAGCTGCTTTCTAAAGAAAGATTCCAGTGACAGTCATTGTCTTGGTCTTTATCAAATGGCTGATGCTGGGGGAGAGACGATGTGTGTGTGTGCGTGTGTGTGTGTGTGTGTGTACATGTATGTGTACGTGTACGTGTACGTGTAAGTGGCTGAGATTCAGGTCTTCCTCACATGGGGTAATTCAGCACCACGTCTTGCTTGGCGAGCTCCAACAACATGGGGTCGTCGAAGAACTTGCTGATGCTCACATCCTCACTCAAACCCTGCAGGGACGGACAAATAAAATTAAAATAAAACAGGAACACGTGGGTTGCGCACACAGCACCGCGGTACAACTCCAAACACTCCTGTGATTCTGACACGTCCGTGAAGCTCACCTTGCGTCGTCGGGTCTTGATCATGAACTCTCTGGCCAGGTGGGGGGCGGGCTGTGGCTCCAGGGGTCGGATCACGATGCTCTTGTCCAGGGGGTCACCGGGGACGATCTGGAGGGGAAAGAAAGACTCTGTTGAAGAACCCTGATGTTGGGGATTTTGATGGAGCCTAGTCTTCTTCACCTCTTCTTCTGGGTTCCCACCCCACACCATGTTACTGCCCCCTGCTGATTAGAACCCGCACTCACCCAAACCTAGTGGCTAAAGCTAACACCCAAAGGGGATCTTTCAAACCAAACCCAGGTGTAGAAACGCACAACGCTCAGGATTAAAATACAATATATTTCTCAAACGTGGGTGTGTCATAAAATGCCTGTTGCGTCTCTCATTGAAAAGCGAGACATCTCTATCTTTATGTCCTATGGGAAGAAACTCCCCTAAAGGTCAGTAGACCTGAAGAAGCCTCTCTGATGAAGGGTGAGTCGTCTTCGAAAGAAGAAATCCAAGTCCAGTTGTCATGACAAGAAGATTATGAAAAGAATTCACTATGACCTGGATGACTGAGAACCTCCACAGACATCTCTATCTTTACATCTCCTGACGGACTTCCTGTCCAAATCCCCTCCTTTCACCCGCAAAACTTTTCTTTCTTTGCCAGTAAAGGGTGAGGGGGCCGTTTCTTAGAGCAGCAGCGGAATGGTGAGTCAGAGTTGCCGGCAGGTCAGAGCTACGATTTAGTTCTGACGTTAAAAGGTGGCCAGTGTTCCAGACGTCAGTAAGAATCAGCGGGCAGAGGCTCGGTGGAGGAAGGCTGGATTTTTACATCTGTTTAATAGGCTTATTCTTAGCTAATGAACCAATCCTAGGGTTTGTTTGTTTTTAAAGATTAAGCCCTTTAAACAATTCTGGGGCCTCGAACCGCAGGGAGTGACCGGCAGATCCAGGGGTTTTTCCCCACTCAAAATCAACCCGGCTGAGCCTGGCAGACCGCCTGCCAACGACAGCTTCAAATCTCACACTTCAGACTTTATCAAACATCAGATTAACCTCTGCTACTTAGTCAGGAGGGCGACCATCACAGGGAGTGAAAGGGCAGCGTGCAGGAAGTCAGGGCCCCATGTTGATGGGTCCCGTTTGAAAATTCACCGTCTGTACCACCACTGGTAGCTAAACGCGAGTGGGTGAGCGACACGCGCGGTGATCAGCCTGCTTGCAAAGCCATGGCACGAGAAATAAATTGAAAAATTTTAAATAAAAATCTGACCAGGAGGGAGAAAGAGCACTGGTTGTGAATCAGAAATAAGTAGGTTGGAGCAGGGAACCCAATTCTGAAAGTTTCCAAGCCTCGGGAGAAGATTAAAAATTGGGGGTTTGGGGGGGAATCGAAGTGGCTGGAGCCAAATCAACAGATGGGCAACAGAGGGCTGAGAGCAGAAACTTCACCCTGTGCTTTTGCAGGCCGGCCAGGAAGCCTCGATAGCGCAGCCCGAGTCCCCGTACACGGACCCTCATTTTATCCTTGCTTTCTGGGGCAGTTGGATCTGAATGTGGAAGAAGGAAACCCTTGTGTGTGTGTGTGTGTTGTGTGTGTGTGTGTGCCACACGCGTAAGCATCCAAGTGCAGCTCAGGTGAGGAACAGAAGGGGATCACTGTGATCTGAAAGCTGGATCCTCAGAGATGGTATGAAAGTAGATCTCGGCCGCCTATTTAAACACGGGAGCAACAAGGTTTATTTCTCTGCAGACATTCATTCACTTCTTTATAGAAATTGGATATTTGTCCAAAAAACTCCCTCATAAACAGTAGTAACACAATTTCCCTGTTTGGTCACTTAAACAATTTCACAAAAACAAAATCCTTTTGACATTTAAATGAAATCCAGATCTATTTTCCTCGCTCAGAATGAAAAATCAACAGTTGGCCGTCTTCGTTCCCAACACCGTCTTACCCCCTCCAATGGGTGTGACGGACAGAGGTGTGTGAAATATTAACGCCTCGTCTCTCGCTTCCATTTCGGCCATTAAATATTCACGCTGTGCAAGTATCGCTGCAGCCCCCGGGGAACTTTCCTCGCCGCCCGAGCTGACAGGAGCAAAACTCCTCCACATTATGCAGAATTTATACACTCGGGAAATCACTCGTCTCGTCTTGAACACTGACTTTTTTTTTGTCTCCCTCCCCCCTGCCAGGATGTAATCCGCCCTCGACGGGGCTAATTTCCTCTGACGGAGCTCAGCGGAGTGCAGAAGCAAACACATGTCAGACATGGCAGACAGTGACGAGCTGCGCCGCTCCGCACTCCAATCCTAATGACTCAACGCTCCGCTCCGCTCAGCGTCACCACAAGGTTGAGCCCAAGTGGCAGACGTGCACGCAGGCCTGGTCCCCCCGCTGTACCAGCTGACAGGGATTTTTGGAAGTACCTCTTTTCCACTAATAAAACAACAGTTCTCTGATAGAGGTGGTGATAGTGACCCGGCCTGCCCTCGTCTCCATGAACCCCACACACGTAGTCATCAGCAAAACAAAACAAAGCTGTTTAGATGAATAAAGTGTGACGGATTTAAAGCTGCGCTGGAAACGGCATTAACCCGCATGACGAGGGCGACCGCAAGGGTACAAAAATAAATACACCATTCGCAGAAGCCAGTGCAGGTTTTTCTTTGCGTGTGACAATCTCAATTAGCCTTTCAGGAAAACAGGTGTAAATGGTCGATGATATATTTTAACACAGTGAGTCCCCCTGGGGGGAATCCATTTCTCTTTGTTTCAAAATGAAAACTCATTCAATTTCATTTTCAGCTTCATTTTTTTTTCCCCCAAGTCTATAAAGTATATTGGATTCTTTCATGCAAGCTGGAGTCAATCCCAGCTGTGACTGGGCAGAAAGCGGGGTTTTACCTGGATGGGCCACGTGTCAATCACAACCGTTCATTCTCTCATTCAGGCCTAAGGAGTATTTAGTCTTCAGTGAACCTGCTGACTGTTTTGGGGTTGTGGGAGAAAGCGGGGAACCCGGAGAGAACCCAGACAGGAGAACAAACACAGAGAGAACCCAGCAAGGCACTGGAATCCAACCAGGAACCTTCTTGCCAGTTACAATCCCCAACTTGCATTTGAACAGGGTAAATGTTGCACCTTGTGTCTGAGAATGATGGCATCATCGCGTTCAATTTCAGCTCCACGGTTAACCACGGGTGGGCTTTGCACTGTTGCTAATTCAACCCAGCAGAACCTTTTAATTCGTCCGGGCTGAAGATGACACGGCTGTGTGTCCTTGATTGTTACCTGCCAGTGGTGGAAGACGGATAGCGCAAAGGCCTGGCCCTGGGTGTGTGTGCGGAGGTCGGTCTCGAAGCCAAAGGAGTCAATGGCTGGGATGAAGGCCTTGATGGTGTAGAGCGGGGATCCGGGGATGGGTGCATCCTGAGTGACGTGGCCCCTGTGGGATGACAAAAATTCGCAGCTGCTTAGAAAACAGAACTGGAGTGGTTCACCCAAGTGCGAACGCGTGGAGTGACGGTGACAAACCTCCGCCTCGCGAGGACGGTGTAGACGGCAGACACACAGTCGGCTGGAGCCTGAACCTCCACGAAGTAATACGGTTCCATCAGCCTTGGAGTGGCCTGGAACACAGAGAACTATTTAACCTACAGACAAAAGCACGGGGCGTCTGCGGGGTTACACCAGGGCCCTCGGGGATTTATGATAATGACGGTGAAAGAGTCGCAGCGAGAGGAGGGAGGAGGCCAAAGTGGTGAAAGAGTGACATTATGGCACTGCAATTTTAAAAGAAAAAGGAGGCGCGTCAGCAAATTTCCAAACCCCAATCAAGGTAATGGCACATTTAAGAACGGAAGGACGCAAGGAAGTCAGGAGGAGGAGGATGGGTACGCACCATGAGGAAAGCAGAGTAAACCACTCTCCTGGCGGTGGGGATAACCTGGCCCCCCCCTCGGTGCAGAGGCTCCTGAGCGATGACGGCGTCCAGGATCTTGAACTTGACGTTCCTGATGGCTAAGACGGAAAAAAGAAAAAATCGTGAGTCAGCTGATGGAGGGGACAGCGGCAGGGCAGAGAACGCGGGAACATCAGCGTTTGAGGAGGAGGGAAAAATACAGCGGAGGGGATCTTACGCTCGTCGCAGAGGGGCCCCTCCCTGGTGCCCCACTGGAAGCCCTGGACAATGCTGTCTTTGACCGAGCCCAGTAAGGCCTTGTCCACCTGTCAACGGGGGAAAAAAAATAATAATTTGAGATCCAGATTTGTTTTTCAAAAGATGATCCTCTCATGATCGTCGCAGAGTGCTACCGGCCCGCAGTGTTTGAGAAGCAGCATGAAGCAGGTAAAATACAGGGAAGGATTTTTTTCTTCGAAAATTCAGTCTGTCATAAATTCACCCATGGCGAGAGGTGGGGGCAGTGAAGAGACATTCATCAATACTGCTGGTTGCATCGCCGTATTTCCCCACAGGGGAGGAGCTCAGTCCCAAGTGGGACGCTGGATCTCGAATGGGGAACCGTGTTATTTATAATAATAATGCATACTTTATTAATCCCTCGTGGGGAAATTCGCTCTCTGCATTTAACCCATCGTGGATTAACCATGAGCAGTTGGCATGGCGTCTACCAGCGCCAGGGGAGCAGTTAGGGGTTCAGTGTCTTGCTTAACAACACTTCAACACACTAGGAGAAGCAGGGAATCGAACCAGGAAGGTCTGGTTCCAAAGACGATCGCTCTACCTCCGGCGCCACACCACCCCTTATATACTATATATTTATACTCAGGAGCCTTGGTCTATTTTGTTCCTGTTTGTTTTCAATAGGCAGAATGGCGACACCACAGCCTGGCGGCAGGATATCTCACCTCAGATGGCAGTGTGTCGTCAACCAGGATGTTTGGCCCCGTTGTGTCCGGTCCAAAGGCCCAGATGGACCTGGCAGCCAGTAGATCCCAGTCGTACTTTGTCTGGAAGAACTCTCCCAGCTTTTTCCTGCCGTGGAGACGGGGGACGGGGGGGTGGGGGCACTGGTTAATGGAGGCTTTGCATATTTTGTCAGCCTCAACCATTAAAGAGATTGGCTGATGGGCAGGTGAGGGGTAATGGACGGAAGGGGAATAGCAGAGCTGGGGTTTGAGTTTAATGATGTGTGTGAAGTGTGTGTCGCTCCAGCCATACTGCAGCTTTGCGATGGTGCCGCTTCGCCCAGATGAACTCATGCACACACACACACACACACATATGAGCCAAGTACTTAAGAGAGAAAGTCGCTTTTCAAGGAGAACACACACTCCGGTATGCTTTTAGTGTGTCCAATTACCCAGAGTGATGGGATCAATACGCCTGCTCGAAGTGTGCGAGAAATTTAAATACGTGATCAATCAATCTGTAAATACAGATGATATATTCGCGCTTATCCATCTCGTCCGAGAGCCGCCGGAGAACAAATTCAACCCGATCGTGGCTTCAAACGCAGAGGGCAAGTGAAGGTCAAGACATACTGTTACGAACACCCACATCTGTGAGGCGCGGTGGAGGCTCAGCTACTAGCTTACCTGTTCCATGTGATCTGCACCACCTCGTTCTCAATGTCCTCCGCCAGGCCCTTCTCCAGGGGCTCTGCGATCATGGTGATCTTATTCCTGTTAATCACATTAGACGGCTGTCAATCGCACATGCGGGATGTGAGGGGCGCTTTTCCAAAGAACCAAAAGCGAATCCGTCGTCGTTTGAAACAAAGACAACTGCTGCCATTTGTTTCACAAAAAAAAAAAAACTTTAACCTGCTCCTTACTTTTTGTTTGGGGTCTCGGCGAAACACTTGAGAGAGGACGTCTCCACCACGGTTTCACAGAAAGTCACGACCGGGTCAGCCACCTGCGTAGTGGACGAGTAATTACACACAGTGTAGTATATTCATTTACAGGTGATTGTGTATTTGACTCACAGCACACTTAACAACTGTGTAAACACTGACCTTCAAATCGATTAATAAAATCCAAATGAAGTAGAGACATAATTCAGAAAATCTAAACATTTAAACACTTTTTATCAACAGGAATTACACAAAACAAAACCCCGATTTACATTTCTAGTATGTGGCACAACAATCTGTTTGGAACTTGATAAGAGGATTATTGGAAGTACATGCTCGATGGAACATGTACCCGAGTATTTGTCTCAAACAGTGTTAATCTTAGGAAAAGCAGCAGCGCTGGCTTTACCTTGATGTCGATCTCAGAATACATCTTGCGCAGGTCGTGCATGACACAGTCCAGGTAGAGCTCCCCCGTCCCCAAGATCACGTGCTCTCCGGACTCCTCCACCTGAAACAGGGAGATAAAGTCACGCGTTGAGAGTCGGGGGAGCTGCGGCCGGCGGGGTTAAGAGTTTTATTATTTTAATGTTTCCTGCCCTCAGGAGGAGAGAGCTAATCTCTGTACCTTTGTGGTGAGAGAGGGGTAGCTCTTGTTGACCTTTCTCAGCCCGTCCAGCATTTTTGGCAGCTCTGACGGGTTGACGGGCTCCACGGCAATCTTAATCACCGACGCCGTGTTGAACTTCAGGGGCCTGAAAATCTGAGCCTGCCAGGGAAAGATAAAGATATGCACCAATGAGCGCAGATTTTTTTTTCCCCCTCTTCTTCAAACTCTCCAATCAAGGCATTCCCCCAGCCAACCTCTTCGTTGCCCCGGGGCTCCGTGATGGTGGCCGTCTTGACGATTGGCTGGTCACAGCCTTCGATGAGGACCCAGTTCCCTGCAGGCACCCTGTTGACCTCAATCTGGTATCTAAAAATTAAACCGTTTGGATTAAAAAAAACAAACTTGTTCCTTCTTCAAACGTAACTGGGGGTCAAACCGCTCAGACCTCACCTGGCGACGGAGATCCAGAGACGGCCAACAGTGCAGACCTGGGAGTCCTCCTCATCCTCGAGGGTGTAGTTCTCCCCCAACACCTTGACCGGCTGGCCCGCCTGAATGGTCCCACTCAGAACCCTGCCGAAGGCGTGGAACTGCACCCCGTCCTCAGTGCTGTACATCTTAGTGGTGTGGCACATTAAAGGACCCTGGAGATGGCAGGGAGGTGTGGGGTTCACAGGAAGTGTGACACAAGGGTCTTATCTGTGGAACGTCAGGCTTGGCCACGAAAGAATAGCGGAGGATTCTAGCAAAAGGCAGTGGGACTGAAGGATCATGGGACAGCCCCCACCCCACCCCAACCGCCACTTTGTCATACTTACTTCAGGGTCGCATTCTGCCATGGCCTCCCCCAGGTCAGACTCCAGACCCCCAGTGTAGGTGTGTTCTATCTTGGTCCGAGCGCCCTCCTGTGGTGACGGGATGTGCTGCACGCACATGTCCACAAAGCCTAAGGACAAGAGGGTGAGGACAGGATGGTTAGGAGACACCAGCCTTAATGTTTGACTCAACAGAAGCCTCTACATAGTCTACATCCCTGTATTTAGATATTTTCTCCACATTCTTGTGTGGCTGATTTTGAAATGACTAAAGAAAGTAAACACCGCCACATCGTCTCCATTTGGCAACAACACGCACAGTGATATCTTTCATTATATTTTGTCTCAATGACATGTAAACAGGGAGCAAATAATGACAGGAAATCGACAACGATAGATAAAATCGAGGCCTACCAGTGAACTCTCCGAAGAAGCGGTTACAGACCAGCCTCAGCAGCGGCCTAATGTTCAGCTTTAGCTCCTCTTTGGTCAGGTGGATCCCCAGCTCATCCAGGACTCGAGGGAGAGAGGTGTCCACGTCTCCAACCACCTATTCACGTGATGTGCAGGGGGTTACAACCTGGGCCTCATTGCACCTCTTAAAAGAACAAGATGTAACATTTGTCTAACCTGAGACAGGATCTTGTAAAGCGGCTCCAGGACAAACTCCACAAAGCTCCGCTGTGAGTTGCTGCTGGGAGCCTTCTTGGTGAACTTGCGTCTGATCAGCATGAAAGAGAGAGAAAGATAAATAAAAAAATAGAATGAATGAATGAATAAATGAATATCACAGAGGGGGATCCAGTAGACAGGCCATCAGATACTCACGTTTTGGGGTTGAAATAAATGTCTCCCCAGAGTCTCTTGGAAAACTCAACATAATTGATGTCACCTGAAAAAACAAATCCGTCATCAGGCACAATAAGAGGGGACGGGGTTCGCAGGACGTTTATTTGTTTACTCATTCTTCATTTTGAGTGCCGTGTGTTCTCTTACCGTAAGTATCCGAGTAGATCTTCGCGAAGGAGCCAAGCGTGAAACAGATGCTGTATTGAGAGCTGGCGAAGCAGACATTCCCCAGGAGCGGAGACACCACCAGGTTCTCGTCCGTGGTGTACGTGCTAACGAGATAGGACGGAGATTAAAAAAAAAAAAAAGTCACCCCCAGTCTTGTGTTTTATCATTAACAGTAGAATTTGTACTTGACGTAGCTGTGAGGGCCTTTGACATAAGATGTGGAATTATCTTAACAAAAGCCCCGGGTGGATAAAATCTTGGTCTATTTGTTATATTCCATCCCACCGTGTGCATCTTTCTTATGTTTTTCTATCTCGTGTCACATTCTTAAAAGACCTTTTCTAAACTTTAGCCCCTCTGACAACCCCCACAGTGATGATTCATAACCGAGAGCAAAAAGTTTGGGCTCCATAGACTATAACAAGTGGATTTTACATCAGAGACCATTTCTCAAGTCAAAGTTATTGATTTTTTGTCAGCAGTGCCGCTACATGTGATATCAACCCCTCAAAAAAACAACAACTTTGGAGTGAGGGATATAACCGTGACAAGGCTGATTCTTAAGTAACTGCCTTGTTCGTTCACCGCTCTGTGTGACAAACCACCCATCCAACTTCAGGGGGCATGACTGCTCTGAGCATTACCTTAGCAAACCGTTGACCTCATCCACGATGTGGCGAAGCTTGTAATAAGCATCCGTGGGGGGCAGCTTGAGTTCCACAATCAGACGGTCCACCTTGTTGATGCAGATGGTGATGGCCATCCGCTCCTGGACGGCGTGTTTAATCAGCCGCTCTGTGTTCAGCATCACCTGGGCAGAGAGCCATCATGGGTTACACAGGGGCCGGGAATATACAGATACCATGTCCAAAGGGAAAGAAAACCCTCACTCCTTCAGCCGCGTCGATGAAGAGGACGATACCGTCTGAGATACGGATGCTGGATGTCACCTCGTCGGAGAAGTTCACGTGACCTAGGGGAGGGAGACTGGTGTTTTACATTACTTTCTATTTTCAAGCATCTGACCTGAACGCACACGCAGTCAGCTGCCACGCAGTACCTGGTGTGTCCATTATATTGAAGAGGTAGGATTTGTCCCTGGAGTCGGGCAGGACCATGGTGACCGGGGTGCTCTTGATACCAACTCCTCTCTGCCAAGAGGTTAAAGACAAAATAAAAAGAAGTTCAGAGGCATTGTTTCTAGAAACACTTGCATATCCATCATGATCACTTTGAGCAAGATGAACATTCTCAAAAAATCTGGATAAATTAAAGACTACAGTTTTATGTACGAACAGGGGATTGATATTGATATATTTAATTTCATATCAAACAGCTGATATTATAACTATGACGACATTTTTTATTTGTTGGCTCCATAAACACTCACCTCCTGTTCTGTAAAGAGGATGTCTGTGTACCGAAGCTGAAATTACCAAAATTAGAGTTAGCTTGCAGATATTTACTGGGTAAGAGATGAAACTGCATAAATGAAATGACTGCGAAAGAACTCACGTCCACATCGTCCCTCTTTCTGATCTCCGGGTGTGTCTGTTCAATCAGGCAGTCCACGAAACATGTCTGAAAAGAACAGGTGAATTCATTGGACCCCTCCGAGTGCCAAGCGAGCCCCAAAAGGCAGGCGTTTTATTAGCATTCTGTCCAAAAACATTTCCGCCCTCCTAATTTTTCTCCCTGAACAAAATGTTTCCTCTGTAAAATGCCACCGTGCAACCAAAAGTAGGACACACAGCCAAAGTCATGCAACACCTTGAGGCAGAGGCCTAACCTTGCCGTGATGGAGGTGACCGCACAGGGTGACGTTGCGAATCAGCTCGGGACTGTCCATTAGGTCTGCAAGGAATCTGTCGCGGGAAGGGAGGAAATCGGGTTTTGAAAGAGCAAAATACAAACATATGGCAGACAGAAAATAGAAAATGCGAGAGTGTGCAGTCCAGCCAATGATTAAACTCTTGATAAACCCTTTGAACAGAATATTATTGTGTATTTTTACTCTGGCCACTCACTCCATATCGTAAACTGTAGCCGGTAACTCCTGCTCCATCAAGGTGAACTGCCTGTGCTTCACTGGCTTGATGATGGGTTCTGGAAGAAAAAAAAAGAAGAAAGAAATTAACTTGACTTTTTTCTTGCAACAAATTGGTATGACTGTTTGATCATATGACTGATTTAACCAATATTTTCTTTTTAATCTACTACCTGTGAGAGGCTGTGTGTCTTCCTCCTGGACGATGGTCTCCACTTCAGGCCCATAAACCTCCTCCGCTGTTGGATAGTACTTCTTGTCCTCATGCAGGACCACCTCCATTCCCGGAGTTTCGTCATCAGCATCAGCAGGCTCATCATCGTCGTCGTCATCGTCCCCCTGCCCAGAAAGTTGTGCTGTTATCATATTCCACATAACAATACAATGACGACAAGACGCAACAAAAATAAGGCTGAGGTGGACAAATCTCTACAATTATACTTTGCCAAAAGAAGTTTCTTTGACACAGAGTGACTTGACCATTAGGATGTTTTTACAGAATTCTCCTAAGTCAAAATTTCGTTCAGTTTAATGTATACTTTATTAATCTCTCGTGGGGAAATTCATTCTCTGCATTTAAGCCATCATGGCTGAACCATAGCTGCCATCTACCAGCGCCAGGGGAGCAGTTAGGGGTTCAGTGTCTTGCTCAACAACGCTTCGACACACTAGGAGGAGCGGGGAATCGAACCAGGAAGGTTCAGTTCCAAAGACGATTGCTCTACCTCCTGCACTATGCCGCCCCAGCATAACTATTATAACCCTGGCATAGCACATAACTGTTACTATTAACAGTAATAATAAGATGCTTTTGGATAGTAATCCCACATTTATTTTCTTGAACGCACTTATTACAAACTTTACTAAGCAAGACCAATTTCTAATATAGTCACAGTTTAGTAGGCACAAGTAATGAAGTATGAAATACAGTTTGTCCTTTTAAAGAAGAAATCCTTTCAATCATGCCTATCTCTTGTAGCAGAAACACACAAAGGATATGATGGGTACCTCGTCAATATCTCTGTCTTCTGCATCCAGGTCATCCTCCTCATCGTCAGAGTCCAGCTCTGGACCGATGTAGTTCCCAAACTCATCATACAGATCAGCTTCCATCTTCTATAGAACTGGGAAATGTGTGTGTGTGTGTGTGCATTAATTATTCACATTAAAAGTGTTTTTTGACAACAATGGTGAACAAAAAATGACTAAACAGAAGATGAAGATTATGTTGTTGTTTTTTTTTTACAGTAGCCTGTTAGCTTGCGTTTGTTTGTGAATAGAGATGAGGAACAAATTCATCGAACGTATTCTCAGCGGTTTTTCAATTGTACAAGTATGCGCGTGGGGGAGAACAGTAGGTTACAGAATTACAATGAGATAATACTTCTTGTTACAAAAGTACTTCTGTAAAATATATTAAATTGATTGATTTAACAGAAATGTTAACTTAATCCTCCACCGCCTAAAGTAACCCATATTATCTAAATTTGTTAGCGGCTGCTAATGCTAGCTTTATTGTATGATAAACGGAAAAATGAGTTAGTTGGTTCTATTTATCTTATTAACTGGTCATCTTCAATGCTTTATCCGACAATAACATCTACCCTTAGATGTTATGTGCCTGTAAAACATTCGCTTCGTGTCTGCAAACTCTTCGTTGGGCCAAATATTAGCAAGCCGGTGTGCTAACAAACATAGGAATGAATGGCTCCTGCCAACGTTTCTGCCACGATCCTCCTTAGCAATGCCTCCAATTGTAGATTCAGGAAAATTCGCTTCATCTTTTAAACAATCTTACCTTAACTCTGCTGCGATGTTGTGGAAACGTTGTATTCTCAAACCCGGTAAAAGAAGGATTTGTAATCTGCAAATACTAACTTATTTTTCAATTAGCGCCATGCGTATGAGACGCTATTTCCGCCTTTCTTCCTCTACTGCTGCGAAAGCAGTGAGCATCTGACATCAACTGACTCACTGTCGCCAGCGCAACATGCGGCGCAAAGCAAATCTAGGAAAAAAATATAATGAAATAACTAAAATCGCTACATGGTATGTTTTCGTGTGAAGAAAAGTGGGGGTGTGTGAGTACATGTGCCCTGTCCATGTTGGTTTGAGATCTGTGTTTTAAGTTATTTGAAGGACGTCCACAAATAACAGATGGTTGACGTAAATAGGAACCCGAACAAGAAATCCTGTCATTCCTGGTTTTCCAGTGGCCCATTTCAATTCATGTATAAATTAACTGACAATTGCTGATAGTTTGATTTTCAATTGAATAGTTTGCAAACAGATCCAATTCATCTTCGTACACATTGAAAAAAATCTTAGATAAGATCACAAAAACAGTCTTTCTTCAATAAATATTACAATATAAAATATTGTTTTGTTTATTTCAGAATATGGCGGATTTGGGTGTTTTTACATGTTTTTCTAATAATGAGCATACCTGTTACCTGTTGGTTAAACAGCGCAGAAATCTAATCATTGCTGCCCTCTAACGGTGATATATGATAGCTAAATCTACTCTCTCCACTGATTACAAGTGAATACATTTGAGAGCTTCTGCTTGCATTGAATTATCATGTTGATGATGATCGTTTGTGTACCAAAATTTAAAAAAACCCTCTCACTTTTAGTCAATTTAGTCACAATCAGTCATTAACAGCGATATTGCTTGAGGAAACTGTAAAAAAGTACAATAAGTAAAGGGTAACGTAGACAACAAAAAGCTGTTAAAACAAGCAATGCAGAAGTCAAAGGGTTAGAAAAGGATGGTTTTTCAAGGAAAACATTTTCACAAATGATTAAAATTACATAATACTTTGCAATGAGTTGCAGGCAGGTGGTGCAGCAGTAGCAAATGCAATTCTTCCAGCTGGAGGGGTGTTGAGTGCAAGCTGACCATTTGTCCTTTTGGCATGAGGACCAGCAGGACCAGCCAGAACCATGGAGGCACGTAGGGATAGTTTTCCAATGAGGTCCTCGATGAGAAACAAATACATTAAAACCCTTGCCATCAGGCAGAAAATAATAAACCGATGATGGATGACACACTTGAAAAACCTGAGCACAACAATTAGAATTTAATTTCAGGGATCCCTGCTTAATTTATATATTCATCAAGTCATTTTTCACGTGATATCTCAAAATATGATGATGGGAAAGGCCAATTTAAATCTTTTGCCTTTTTTTTTTTCAAAGGAACCTTTCATCTCCTTTCCCTGAGACAGCTCCAGGGCAAATAGTTAAATCTAACCAAAGAAATTAAAAAAAATGCATATTACCATTCTGGGCTTGGACTTGAAATAGAAAAATAAAAGAATATATAATTACTATAATCAGTCCAACTGAATGACACCCACTCATTTCTCTAACTGCAGTGTTCAGAATAGTATTTGATGTGCCGAGACATTTCTTCACAACAACATGCCATCTACTTTTCTTGGAAATGAACAAAATTAAGGTTTTCAAATAACATGCTGAACATTTGACCAGTGCTGTTTTCAGCCACTCATGAGTCTGCAGGGAAGCTGGCACACTGAAGTAAAACATCTGTGTCTGGAAGGGAACTTCAGATCAGGAAAGGTGCCTTTGCCAGTTCTGTAATCGTGGATGACATTTTTATTCACCTCCATTGCTGACCTCAGCGAATTTCATAGGTGTTGCATGGAGTTAAGTTTAATGTGAATTAATGACTTTGTAGCACTCATTGAATGGAGTTGTTGCACGTTTGAAGAAAACGGTCTTTTTAAATGCTGGCAGAAGTGACATGCACATCTTCATCCTGGTGACATGTATGAAGCTTGGTGTAATAAATCAGTCATTACTGGAGTTTAAATGATTTTTTTAAAATATTTTTACAAAATTGAAGACACAGAGACGGTTTCAGTTGATGGCTTTATTCCTGCTGGTGTCAATAATTGTCCATACACAGTTGGATAACCAAGTTCAACACACATATACACACGCCCGCACGCACGCACACCCACACCCACACCCACACCCACACCCTCACACCCACACACTCACACACACGTGACATGAGGCACGTATTAATAAAGTCATTTTGATCATATGTAGTAAAATGCCTCTTTCCACTGGATCATAGAGTTAATGATTGAACTTACTGATAATATTTGGTGTCTCTGTGTGTATATATATATATATATGAGTGTATACATATATACACACATTCACAAAACTTAAATAGAGAAATAGCACTAGCAGTAAGCAATTTTTTTCTTGCAATTATTGCCTATAATATTCAAATATAAATATGTGAATTTATATATAAGGGGAATTCAGGAAGTCTTAAGCTCTGCAGTTGAAGGTCTGTGTAATATCAGGTGGGCTGTTTATTTTTCTTCTAAAGCCCCTCTGTTTATTTATCTATATATTTCTATCACTTTTTTTCCTGCTGATCATTGGTTGTCACCTTGCTTGTTCTGGGAGACAGTGGCAGGTACATTTAACCGTTGACCCACTGCTGTATTACCAGGGAGCTGACCTTCGGACCATAACAACAACACGAAAGAGGCACGTGCATATGCATGCACGCACACACACAGACACAGACACAGATATGCTCTGATACTTTGAACGCCTGGTACACGACCTCCATGCCATATTTTTCCAGAGAATAGACAAGTCCCCCGACACCCCACCACCCAACCCACACACAAACACCCTACTCGGCCACCAGCTTCCTCAGCCGCTGCACCACTTCCTCCGCGTTGACCCACGGCACCGTGACTGCCTTGAACTCCCCCGGCATGGCCTCGTGGGTCTCCGTGATGAGCCTGTGCATGGGGAAGTCCCGCCGCGGGAAGGCAACGTCACGGGGCCCCAGGGAGAGCGCTGGGCAGAAGTCGTTGGCCCCGTCGCCGACGTAGAAGACCCGCTGGTAGGGGCGTCCGCGCTCCTGCGTCCTGCGTGCCACATAGTCCCGGACGATCACCTGCTTGCACATGTTATCGGGGCAACGCAGGCAGTCGTGGGCATGGAAGGGCCTCAGCACCAGGCGGCCGTCCTTGTTGAAGGTGGCCGGGTTGCTGAAGATCCGGTGGAAGAGTGGACGCGCGCCAACGCGGCGCAGCCACGCATCGATGAAGAAGGTGTTGGCGTCGGACGCCAGGACTACCTCAAAGTCCTGCGCCGGGCGGACGCGCAGGAACTGGAAGAGGGCAAGCATGCCGGGAGTGGCGGGGATCTTCTCCATGACGCCACGGATGTGGCTTTCTGTGACGCCCTGCTCTGCCAGGTAGGCGAGGACGCGCTGCATATACTCGTTGTAGCGGCCTGGCTGGTAGGTGTCCTTCAGCCACGCCGGAAGGTGCTGTCCCGGCGCGGCCTGCACCACCATATCATCGCTGGTCTCATCAACGATGGTCTCGTCAAAGTCGAAGAAGATGAGGAAGCGCTTGTCATTGGGGATGTGGGCCGCATTGGACGCCATGATGTTGGCGTGCCTGGACCTGGGGGTCTCCTCCTCGCCTAGAGGGTGGGGGGGGACATAACAGCAGGTGAAGATCGACTCCCCCATCACTCAACAACGCTGAAGCCTTGCGGCGTCAAATATCTCCCTCCACTATCTCTTGTCAGTCTACAGCATCCCACGCAAGGCAGGGCCACAGTGTGGCGGAGGATACCAGCGGGGTTTGGGGGGGCTGTGGGGGGCATTTACACACAAAAACACGCTGAAAAGGGGGCAGCAAAAACACATTGATATACTTTTTAAAAATACTTTTCAGACAGCAGGAGATATACATCCCGTAAACGGTGTGTATTAGTGTGTTTGTGATGGTGACTTACTCTAAGTCGGTATTTTATCTACAACACCGCCCTTTTCTGCTACTATTATCTTTTTTTAATCTATTTTATTTCTACTGTATACATACTTTGTCTATTTCTTGATTTCTGTGCCTCTTTCTTATAGGTGCCTTGAGCCGGAAGTCCCTACAAAATTTCGTTACGCTTGCCTAATGAAAATAAAAACTCGCGCTTTGGTGGTCCGTGAACGCAGCACCGTGGTTGAATTTAAGGGATCTCAAGGTGTGCGGCAACTTAAGGGCGGGAGTTTTGTCGTCAGATTATTTAAAAAAAAAAGCCACAGATCCACATTTTAACCATTTAGATCGGTATACGAGTACAAGCAAGCCGTGGGAAACAAAAACACGCCAAAATGATTTTTTTTCCCATCATTATGTTTAAAGCTGAATTTGGATGTGGTTTGAAGAGTCCAACTGTACGAATATTTCATGTCCACCGACCTTAAACATCTCAGCAGACAAGCAGCTATTTTTTTACTGATGTCTGTCTTCCTCCGGCGCCGAAATGAAGCTATATAATATGTATATATGGAAATACACATACAAAATTCTAAATATTTGCAACCTACGTGAGTGAAGGTTCCGGTCCCGCGGCGTCGATCGGGTTCGATCCGGTGAAGGGTAGCCCGCAGGGCGGGGAGGGTAGAGAGAAAAGCCCCGCTCCGCCCGCCGGAGCGCTTTCTTATGCTCGGCGCGGCTCCGCGGGAGCGCCTCCGTGCGCGTCAGCGTGGCAAGTCCTGCCCATTTAATAACAGCCTGCCGGGCGCGTTCACGCGGCGCACGGACTTAACGTAGGCACCGACGGGGATGTGATGTGTCGGTGAATTTGCCAACACGATGGTGTGTGTTTGTGTCACGAATAGTCACCGATCCTCCCACCCCACGCGCGTGTCCGAGGCTTCTTGCGCTTACCTGAGTCCGCGCGTGTGCCCTAATGGAGCTTGCAATTAAATGTAGGCACTTCCGGAGAGGCGCCTTCCGTCATTGACATGGAGTCACTTCCATTCTACTCTAATGGGTGTATACTATGTCTATTTGTACATACTTTGGACATTCTATGTATATTGTATATAACATGCTAATTCATACTGCTGTGCCTCCTTTTATGCACACTCTGAGCCAGAAGTGGTCAACTTAAATTTCATAATGCTTGTATGATGACAATTTAAAAATTTTGCATCTTGATGTGATGGTGTTGGTTTTAAGCTAAGCTGGTTAAGGAATCCCTTAACGGGTAAGTGGAGCATCAAGAAAGACCCCTGACTAAGACCTTCCTGAAGGCCAGTTCTCCTTTGTGGATCATCTCAGTCATCCCTGTTTGCAGATTAATTGCAGTATTATTTTGTAATTCACATCCTACAAGAGAAGGGACTGCACACATAACTGTGTGTGCGGGGGGTTGTCTCAATTGTTGTGTCTATGCAGCACCTTGTAGAGCCGCAGCCATGCTAATAGTGCTTGGCGCATCACATGGCCGCTTCCATGGGTCTGAAAAACACAACATGGAACCCCGTGTCTACCTCCGCGCGCGCGCGCGCGCACACGCACACACACACACACACACACACACACACAGCTCCACCAGGTCTAATGACTAACAGCTGGGGTGGTTGACAACTTTCCAGCTCAAAAAAGGTTGGAGGAGAGACGTACACACGTAGTTATCTCCTCCGCCCTTGAAGTGAGCCTCGGTACCTGACCACCCACTCTCTACCTGTGAGTCACTCACTCACTCTCTCTCTCTCTCTCTCTTCAGTGGCTTTGCTACCTTACAGGCTTATGTGACTCACTGCTGCGCCACTTGAAGCACCAACAGCAACACGGCCTGGTATTTTAGAACAGTATTGGAGCGTCAGTAAACATCTCAATATGCCCTAAAGGAAGGCAGTGGTCAGAATACATTAGGTTTGGTTGAATTTAAATAGACTGAGGAGAGGCGTATTCTCACTTTTTCCTCTAAGTGATATTTCACCAGCTGTAATGGAAAAAGTTCAAATGGAGGTAGAGATTCCTCGACGAAATAATAAAGTACTGAGGCGTTTGACGTTCAAAGTCACAGCTGCGATACGCAAAAACAACCGCGAGATCCCTGTTATGGGGCTTTTATTTTTGATCTGCAGAAACCACAACAACAAAAGGTGAACTGGGGTTTCGAAGCGTCCGCGTCAGATAAAAACAGCGTGCAGCTGGATCACGTGGCGCCTGCTCAGGCAGCCCGGATGCCAGCTGACACCCTGACTTAAATATAGCAGAAATAATCACAAGTAATGGACGCCTGTGGATCTCTGCTCGTCGGCCGTGCAACGTGTTTGCGAAACTTAACGAAAAACCGAGGCCTGCAACCTAATGTGAACAGTGAGCTCGGTCTCAGACTTCCTGCCCCCCTCCCAGAAGGTGAAGAGATTCTCAGAGAAGCGTGGATCATGGCTACTTGTTTTTACTTCTCAAAGTTAGCAGTCAGTTAAATGTACATTATCAAAAAAGGCCCATCTCTTTTTTCCACTCCTCATTCTCCAGATGACATACAAAAAAAGACAAACCAGGACATTATAAAGCTGCACATTTTGTACCAGATACAATAATAAAATACACAATGCTACATTAAGTGGTTAGAAATAGAAAGGGGGGAAAGTATATTGATTTTTTTTTTTTTAAAACATCTTTAAAGAATATACAATGTTATTTTTCTCAACTAGCCAAGAGTTTTAGTAGAAAGTGCATTCTATATGACAAAGAAAGGAGGAGGAGTTTCATCCGGCAAACTTCTGAATCAAAAACAAACAAACATGAAAACTCCATAAGCGAACAGGACAATGAACTGGAAACACAACTTGGAGGGCGCGAGTGTGACATCACCAGGGCCGGAGGAAAAACTCCTTTTCACTTAAAAGGGCAGGCCCGTGTCGGAGAAGGAGGGTATTTCTTTTAAAAAAATAGGAAATATAATTTACACACATTCTTAAAAAAAAAGTCAGTTTGCTATGGTCCTTTCCACAGTACCCGACCCCTGACCCGGGACTCTCCTCCTTTCCTTGCTTAAAAACATCCACTTCGACATAATCTCCCTCCACCTTTACCCCCCCATGCAGCTGGAACTGCCCCCTGCCCCCCTATGCATCATCTGCCCCTCCATTAACTCCCCAAACCCATGTGCCTCACCTGTGCAGCAGTAAAGTGCAGAGAATACTGACATATGAAAAGGCTTTTTAAAACAAAAGACAGACCAAAATGAAAAGGCGAGGAAAAAAAGCCATACTGCAAAGAAAAAAAAAAGGCTGAAGCACAGCAGCGATGGCCAGTGGGGGTGGAGATGGGTGGGTTGGGGGTTGGGGGATGAGAAGCAAGTCATCTGCTGTATTGAGACCCGCAGAAATGGCAGGATGATTGCGGGTCTAGACGTGGAGAGGGGACACGAGAAACCGCTGAGATGAATGACCTCAGACCGTCAGAGCAGCAGAGACAGGTGTCAGCCTCACGAACCCCCAGGTGACTGGTGACTCTATGATGGAGCACTGCGCACAGAGGCTTTTGGTACAACAGCACTCTGGAAAAAAAACAGGTGAACACGCGCACACACACACAAACATGCACACACGCACGCACACACACACATGCACTCACACGCACCCCCTCCCCATTGGCCCTCTCTCAGGTTCTCGTACAGTAGACATACAATGCCGCTCCCTAACATAAACCTTCCAGCAGTCGAACGGCCCAGAGTTCCTGCCAACCTCTTGTTTTTTTGCTTCTTTTTAAAGAAATAACATTCACACTATCGGCCGTCACATTTATAAATGCAATCGACTGGCGCCGGCTAGATCATGTGCACGCTTGTGCAAAAGAGGAATTTCAAGGGATAGAAGTTCTTTGAGCACTGCCTTTTCATCCCTACACTTCCGACCATGTGCTAAACAATTATGTGTCTAAGCTGAGAAGCTGTTAGCTTAAAAATTTGCAAAACTACCGGAGGTGGGGAAAACACACACACAAGCAATTATTCTGTGTACGCAACATTCAACAGGAGACAAGCGTTACCCCGTCTGGATCGAAATGTGTCCGCAAGGTGTAGGTTTAAGACGGAAAAAAAAAAAGCTCAACATTACAATTACGCTCGACATCAGGCCTTGGAATATTGAACTGAGAGCAATACGCACAATTGCCTGCTAAGTACTAATGAAGAAAAGGTCCCAGATGTGTGTGTGCGTGTGTGTGTGTGTGTGCTGAGTGTGTCAAATGACCTTTAGACATGATAACCCGTATCGTTGACAGCAGCGAAGGGAGGTGGGGTAAATCCTGATGGGGCCATGTGCCCGGCCCCTCACAGTGGCAGTATCTGACAGTCGTCTGTTATCTAAAAGCATTGGTTGACCAACAGTACTGAAAGCTGAGGTTGCATTGATCACACTAAGTAAATCAGTGACCATATGGTCTTTGTCTCGTGTGTGTGTGTGTGTGTGTGTGTGCATGCACGTGTGTCTGTGAGTGTGTGCTTGAGCATGTGTGAGAGTGCGAGTGGCCAGAGCACGTCCTACATAACCTGAGTTTCTTGACCGCAAGATATCTTGTCGATCCCCGAATCCACTTTAGAACAGCCAGGCTGGCAAGACATGGTCTGTACGACACGACGTTCTTCTATCATAACGGTTCTCTTCTGAAAAGTAACTGGAAAAGTAAAAATTAAGTTGTACTTTTTTTTGTCATGAACTGGAATGGAAAGCACCATTTAACTATGAGAATCTCAAGACAAACTCTAGATTCTACTAACCATTTACAAAACTTTTTTTTTCTCCAATGTTCTTTACAAAAAAAAAAACAACCCCCCCCCACCTTTTATACTGTAACCAGTGGCACTGTGTCTCGCACTGCCTCTTAAGGTAGAACCAGTTCCGACATTCATTTAAAACGCCTGTGTAGCAGGCGCCTCTCAAAGTACGACTTGGAGAAAAGGTATTGCTATGGGGTAGAGACTAAAGCGACAGTCCTGACTGGTGTGCAACCGCCAGTCAACTGGACATCAAGCGAAAAACAATTCACCGACACTCTCATCTTCGATGATGCGTGGAGAGAATACATACAAACATACATACATCCACTTCCATCAGCAGCTTTTTGATAAAAAGGAGACTTTTTTTCCACCCCTCAAGGAACAGAAAAACTCAGAAAGGTCCACCACTTTGGAGATTTCCTGACAAAATGAAAACAGTCTAATTGTAGGTGCTGTGAATTTCTGTCAATGAACTGTTCTTTTTAGTTTGTTTTTGTTTTTAAGTAGGCGTTTTACTTAAATAACGTGCGCACAGAGCATCTATAAGACTAAAAACTCTTACATGTGTTTGCTTATCTTGACTTATTAAAAATAGAGGAGCCCCCCCGTCCCTCTCCTCACAATAGGGCTGTAGAACTGTGGCTGTTAAAATCCTGATGTCAACATGTGTCGTCGGTGGACAGCTCCCAGAACTTCCGTACGTGGTCGCGTGTGATCATGTGATTCCCCCTGCTCAAGATGCAAATAACACTGACTTTGTTTTGCACAAACCAGATGCATCGTTGTGTTTGTCGTGCACTGGGAGGCAAGAACGGGCCTCCCGTGACTTGTCTATTCATAATTGAAATCAAAATGACAAGACTGTTTGACTGCTCCACTCCTCTGCGTGTTCAATAATTGATGCTCTCATAATAGATTTCTACGAGCTTTTACAAATTTCAGACAAGACAGGCATGTGGCTTTCATGGTGAGAGCTGCCTGCGCTGGCGGAGGAGTGGGCGGCAGGACAGCAAGCTCACGCAAGAGAGCTGAGGGAGCACTGCCACCACCAAGAGCTGTCTGAGCATCAGGTCTCAAAGTTGGGTACATTCAAATCTGTACATGAGAGCTGTCCCCCCAAGACACGTGCTCATGCCAGGTCAGAACAGCGCACAGTGAACTGAGGCAGGACTTTGGAAAAGGACAAAAAGGCATGTGAGGGTGGGGGTTCTGGAGACAGTTCAGTGGTGTTGAGGAGCTCCAGGACCCTTGTCAGGGGGACCCATGTGATGCATGTAACTGCTGTCTTCCTGCCCGCAGTGATTTAGGGGCTCGCTCTTGAAGAGAGCCGGGGGAGGGGGCAGGTGGGAGACCGGGGGCACAGCCAGATGGTGGTGGCTGTGAGGTGGAGCAGGCTGGGGTGTGTTTGAGAGGTGCTGCTGAGCTGGTGGGAGGTGTGGATGGTGATGGGAGGGGGTCGAGTGGAGCTGTACGTGGGAGAACGAGTGTCCCACGGGACCTCGCTGAGACATGGCGCCTCCTGACGGGCTGATGCCCAGGGGGGCTGAGTTGGTGCCAGGGGCGGTAGTCGAAGGGCCGGAACCAGAAGGGGGGGATGACGAGAAAGTGTTGGCAAAGAGCCGGACAGGCACGGGCGGGCCGCTGGCTTGCAGAACCACAGGGCTGGTGACCCGGAAACACTTCTCTTTGTGTGCTTTGAGCATGTTTGAGAAGCGGAAGCGCTGGCCGCACACCTCGCACGGATACGGCTTCTCTCCGGTGTGGGTGCGGCGGTGGCGCTTCATGTTGGGCCGGCTGGTGAAGCTCTTTCCACAGATCTCGCAAATGAAAGGCTTCTCTCCTGCACAGATGGAGGGGAAAAAAATGCCAATGTGAGCCAGTGATAGATGTCAACAGTTAACAAAAGATCTTGAGCTCCCAGGGGCGGTGGTGGGGAAGGGGGGTTCATCAGACATCCGTTGAAAGGCAAATGTGACACCTTCAATATGCGAAATCTAAAGCTTACAGTTCTTCAACAGTCATTACCGCCCCCTATGTTTACTCACTTCCTTCAACATGGAACGAAAAGTTGACTTGAACCCTGTTAGGCCTGGTATCTATACATTTCCTGTCCAATTTGGACACAAGTGCTAGGCCAGGAAGACATTCAGGATAAGCCTCTTCACACAGAGGAACCATCAACTCAGTTCATGTTCTCGTTCGAGCAACAAATGTTGAACGTTGACATTTCATCATCATCAGATCATTAGCATTAACCTTAACATGAAACAAAACAGCCGCCTAATTTCCGGCATCAAGGCTGGTCTCAATTCTAAGCTTGAAACAACTTGTTTTATTTGAACGAAAAAAGGAAATAAATACAATCCAAATGAGGAGCAGCAGGGGGTTTGTGACATTCAGAACACCATGAAATTTCAAATGTTATTATAACTAATCTTACAGCCATTAGAGTTAATTTGTTTGCCACAAAATTGTCTTATACCAATACCTTTTCTATTTATATTTCCAAGAAAGCCTTCATCTCGGCCTTAGAAGTTAATCTAACGCAAAAGTCTGATCACCCAAACATGACTTGCTGAATGGAATTGGTTTAAAAAGCTAAACTCGATGTTAAATTGGTTAAAGCAACGATGCCTTCAGGCTCCATAAAACTGAAACAATGTCGGGATTTTTTGATGTTGGGGCATGGAAGTGAGAACTGACCTGGGGAGGGTCACTTCTAATGGTAAAACTACACACGCATAATGCAGAGCTTAAGGACATGCTGATGGCTGTGCAATTGTGATCGGATCACTCTGGGATGCATCTTAACACCAGTCCACAATGGAGCCGTAATTTTTTTTTTTGGGGGGGTGGGGGGGAATGGCAGCAATTCTCAATCTTGAATTGGAACTCTCGTCTCCGTCGCCAACCCACTCACTCGGCGGGAAGCCATTACAATTCACACTTGGAGGAGAGGAAATGTGAAAATGAACAAGAGCGGCTCAGTCGGAATGCCACTCTCATTAACCTCCTTCCCTGGGGCTGCCGAGTGTGCCTGCTGCCACCCACACAGGCATCTATTAACAGGCTGCTAAAGGACTCTCCAAATGCCTCACTCCGACAGACTGCGCGCAGCGCTCCACCAACCAGCCCCACGGAATATCAAAAGGTGACGCCTAATGCACTGCTCTCCACAGTCAGGAAATGAAAAAAAAAAAAAAAAAAAAAATCAGTGTGTAGTGAGACAAGCTTTCGAAGTATGTGTTAAACATGTGTGTGGCTCTGGGTGTGTCTTCTGCAGAGGGGAGGGCGATGGTTGAAAGGCAGTGGAGAGGAAAGGGTAGGATAATTATACATCGCAAATAGAATTGGAGGGCCAGCGGGGAGCAGCGAGTCCACCCATGACAGGCAAGGCTGGGGAAAAACACAGAGGGACGTGTGGGCTGCTGCTGTTTTTGGTTGCGAAAAAGTAGCTATGCAGCAGGGATGGGGAAAGGGAGGGATGTAATACAGTGTATGTTTGGGTAGTCATTCCAGGCCAAAGTGAACACAAAGCACTTTGATGGTGAACATCCCTCTCATTACACCCACTGGGCGACGTCTCTCTGCCTCTCTCATGTTCTTCTTGGGGGGAAAAAAAAAAAAGTCTACTTTCTTGTTTTTTTCTTTTTTGGGAGGAGTACACGAAGACTGGCCAGCTGGCTGACTAACTGACTGACTGGCTGGGAACGTGGCTATTCAAGGTCCGTTTCAAAAAATACCTCGAATTTTTAGTAAACACGAATCTGGAGATGCAACAGGCAGATTCAAAATATTCCTCTGGAAAAGGCTGGGATTGTGACTTCTACTTCAAATACTACTTTCATGGCATTTTTTTTTTTTTTAAATACGATCATAACATCTCATTTGTCTATGAAGTGTCTGAGATTGTGCTTAGAGGGTAGAAAAACATATATCTTGCGAAAAAGAGAAAAAAAGTTGGGCATTGTACATTGCAAAATTAAAAATAGAATATTTTTTAAAAGGACGAGTTAATGTGGCATTGATACTAAAGCATTGAGAGAAAGTTTAAAATTTAACACATGTCCCAATTTCAATCGTCCAATCAAAATTCTTCCAAACCCAGCGTTTTATAAACAGTTGCAGGGTAAACACTAGAGTAAATCAC
>CAAKHD010003894.1:31638-42506 GCA_901007705.1 Fistularia tabacaria
GGTGTGGTGGGGGGAGGGGGGGGGGGGGGGGGGGGGGGGGGGGGGGGGGGGGGGGGGGGGGGGGGTCCTAGCAGTGTTTTTTTGACATGATTCTGTAGGACGACAGAGGAAATGGGCCTTTATGCTGCACACGCCCTTAATAAGCACATACAGTCCAATGTTGTAGTGGAGAACGTCCTGGTACATTTAATTAGAGTAGTTCCAACCAGAGACATATGGACTGTGTGCGTGATCCAGTCAAGTGGTTGGTTCTAAAAGGGCCTGGGGTAGGAGTACAGCTGCCCATCTGCCAACCCGTCCTGAATCCATGAAGTTGGACCGGGATCAGCTTATACAGTCAGAAATAAAAATGGTAGAACCATGAAATGCACCTTAAAAAACAAAACACATTTTCCCCAAACATGCGTCTGCCATTTGTCTGTGTGGTAAGCTAAGTTGTGACTTGGTTTAATGTTCTTAAGGCAGTCGACTGGCTCCCCTCAGACTGGCAGGAACTGAAGTCTCATTTTGGGGTCAGTCAAAAACTGCTCAAATTAATTAATGAAAGTGACATTATCTTACTTTCTCCAAATTCAACAAATTAATATTCTATTACCTTCACGGACTACTCGTGGTACAAAAACCGTGTTGAATCTTAACAAGTACTATTCGGGAAAATGGTCCAAAAAAAACTGGGAAGACTTTTGAGGCTCTTTTTATTGGGATATATTATTAGGAAATATTAGGGTGTGGGGGTCAGGGCCATTATGCTCAAGGTGATTCCCAAGTCAGTGGGAAATAGAGTTGAGTAATTATGAACTAGTAATAACCAACGTGTGCGATTACGATTTCTGGCTTGATGTGAGTGACACTAAAGACAACCTCTTCTTTGAAATATCCAGATATTACATATGGCCCCTGAACACATCGCCAGAAACTTACCTCACAGCGGAAGGGCTTCTCTCCAGAGTGCTGGAGGGAGTGAACTTTTAAAGACATGCTGCGTTTAAATGACTTGCCACATGTCTCACAGGTAAACGGCATGTCCTTGGTGTGAGCTGCATGGGGGTGGGGGTGGATTTAAAGAGAGGAAAAACAAAGGACAATCAACAATAGCAAACAACCCCAGTTTCCAACAATTGGGTATTTTCCAGAGTTGTACATCTGTGTTCCACTCAAGTTTAAACAGGTTCGGCAAATTATTATGAGAAGTCAGTTCCATATTTTACCTCTTTTTCATTTCGACTGCTCTGGTAAAACAACTGTCTGCCTCTCATCTTCATGTACATTTTAAGTTATACGTAGTCTGAATGGAGAGCAACGCTTGAATCAAATTGCATGGCAATGGGTACAATTTGTGCTTTTAAAGCGCAGCGCACCCCTGGATCGTTGATTTGTTCTACCTGACTGCTTCCAGACTCAGTCTACAGCAGATTCGCTTCTGTCTGTGCAGTGACTTTACATATAGATTTCAGAGCCCATGAGTTTGAATGGTCTGATTAGTCTCTTTCTGTTTGTATAAAAATGTTTGACTTTACAGTAGCGGTACGTGAGGGTAGACAACATGAAAAACCAGGCTCAAACCACCTGGTGTTTTCGAGGATAAACAGTGCTGGCTGTTACCCATCAGGTGACAGAGCAGTAAAAAAAACTCTGGTCTTGCAGATTTGAAGAAAGACGTTTCTGCTGCTTTGAAAAAAAAAAAAATTGATGTGGCGTGATTGAGTGTGGCCCATTGTGTTGAGTAGTCAACACAAAGTAAACCCCCACAGGGGCGAATCATGTTTTAATCACTCATTCAGTCTAAAAGATGAAACATTTGCGTTTTAATGAACTGTACAAAGAGGATGAATACATTAGAGGAAGGCATCTGAAAGAAAAGCTATGTGTTATATGTCATCTATGTAAGATTAGGATAACTGTGCAATATGAAAGCTCTGATGAAAGACGTGAGGCTGAGGCCCCGTGCCTGGGAGCCGGAGGCCATCTGGTGGCTGGGAACCACAGCCCAGGATATTAAAGAGACGCACATCTGCAGCTGTGTCTGCTCCGCCACTTACCAACCATGTGCTTGCGGACATGAGCCATAGTGTAGAACTTCTTCTCGCAGATCTCACAAGAGAACTTCTTCTCGGCGTAGCCGTGCACGATCTTGATGTGCTCTTGCAACGACCACAGCTTCTTAAAAGACTTGTTGCAGGAGACACACTGCAAAAAAAGAGGGCCAAAAAATTCAAAAAAGGAAAAAAAAAGGGGGGAAAAAAAAATCAGAGATTTTTTGCTAACTACATAGTAAGCAGCAATGTTTTATCGTCTTCAGGTGGCTCTCAGCTGTGATCCTGTCATTGAACTCAAGCGCCCTCTGCTGGGACGCACGCACGCACGCACGCACGCACGCACGCACGCAGCAGGAACGCAAGCTTAAAAGCCTCAAAAATGACTAAGGTTATAGAACTAAGAGGCAATTCATTCTTAAAGTGGGAGCAATTAACACAGTGAGTGCAATAAAATTGCTATAATTCAGAAAACATCTAATATAACATGACAGGTTACAAATGTTTCAGGTCAATGCACGAATTCATCTTTTTGTTGCATTATTGAGTCACATTTGTACATATGGATTATGTAATTTCTTAAAGGAAAATAAAAGACTGCTGAATGGGTTCAAGAAGAGTATCAGCTGTGGCCACGATGCAGCGTTCAAATTGTCTGGAAGTCAGTTCCCGTCCAGCTCTGACTCCCTGTCTTTGAGGACTGACCCAGTTGTCTGATGGGTGTGGGTGAGCGTCCTCACAGCCTCATACTGCCATCACAGATTAAAACCGAAACAAAGCATTAGATATGAAGGCCCAAAAGGCTAAACACTGTTCTTATGATACCAAAGAGTCCTCTGTCATAAAATTCTCCATTCTTCGAAGCGTCAATCAAGTTGTTTAAGGGTTTCATCTCGTGATACCTGCAAAATCTAACACTGCAAAATTTCATGATGTAGAAGCATCCAGGTAAAAAAATAAAGTAAAAAAAAAAACAAAGAAACATGGTTATGCCCATTTTTATGCATGTGCTGGTGCAACTGTAGATAAAAGATTGTAACCAAGAGGCCGCAATGGTAAAGGGTTTTGGGACTAATCTATCAATAGGGCCAAATGTTTTTCATGGGCAGATGCAGAAATGATGTGCAGGCAATTTATGCCTGGCAGGTCTGCATTTCAAACATAAGCAAAAGAGCACAGAAGAAGAAGTGGCACCGAGGAACAACTGAGTCAAGTGGTGAGGTTTTGGCAGTTTGCATCATTAGCACACAGACTTGTCAATGCCGATATGGAAGTATGCACCTTTTGTGCTATACAACTTATATATACACATATTTAAATCATCATGCTAACAAAAGACAGCTTCAGATAATTATAGGAATATAGTGCAGGCGGGACCAATTGGGGCAGATATCATTCATTGATGCTGTGTACAAAAAAAGTGTGCCGACAAAACATCAGGATTCACAGATCATTGCACCACCACACACCCATACTGCTGTTGTAAAAAACAAAAAGACTGAAGTGAGTCATGCATACAATTTTGATTAACTTATTTCCTTTTTAAAAAGATATATATATATATCCATGTTGTGACGCTTTCACCAATATCTCATGTCTGATAACTTCAGGAGCTACCAGCATAATAATGTTAAAAGACATTTAGCTCATTGATATAATACCAGCTGATATCTAGAATTTTTTTTTTTTTTAACAGACAGCCAGGACTTGGATACAAAGGAAAATCATCTCAAACGGATGACAAGAGTTCTAACTTAATATTATTCAGATAAAGTTACCTAGTGCCTCCATCCTGTTTAGCTGCTCTTATGATGCATTCCAATAAGCAGGTCACTGATTCAACAGGCAGGCCTCAACCTGGACAGCTTGTACCATTATTGGGAGGTGGGGTTAAGAATTGTGATAACGACTGGAATCATACTGTCCCATTCTGGAACTAATGTATTCATTCACTCATCATACCACCTATCTCTGCTGGTTAATTGCCCAGACATGTGAATGAGAAAGTGACTGGCTGTTTGTCTCCATATGTGGCCCTGTGTTCAACAGGCAACCAGGGTGAATCCCGCCTCCCAGCCAATGACAGCTGGCATAGGCTTCAGCATCCCCATGATCCCGAGTGCAGGAATTAATTCATAAACTATTTTGTCTTGAACTTTTGAAGGCATGAGATTTCCGTGGAAAATACAACAAGTTTTACTGAGAAATCAACGCAACTGTTATTTAAGATTCCTGCGGGGGATAGCATAGAGGTATCTACATTACTTACATACCCAATTATTCACCCACACAACAAAAATCTCAGTTTTCTGAGTACTCTTGAGATTGTGATTCACACAGTGTAGCACACAATGGCTTCAGTTTTGTTTTTTGCATTATCTTTGAATCAGGCAGGCTGATTCCCAATATCTTTAATCAAGAAAAAGCAGAGCTGATTTTTTCTGATGGGATAATTTCTCAGAATTGACAGGCTCTTATTAACACAACACCTCCAGTAACCACACTCCTACCACAATCATTATGAATAAAAGTGGAAACACAAATTGATTGATATGTAGTCTGCACATTAGGCAAAAGCATGAAATCCTCTTTAATAAACCTGAGAGTAGCAGATAAATCAATTGAAGTAAGCGTGGAGGCCAAGGGGGCCTTGATATGGATGCTTCAGGATACAATTTGTGTTTGTGAGTGCAGCAGAATATTACCTGGATGTTCTTCTCACAGTCAGTCTGCTGGTGCAGTGCCAACTCGCTCTCCAGGACAAACTTTTTGCCACACTTGTCACAGATCTGCATTCTCCTGTGAGTAACATTCATGTGCTTCTCCAGGTACCAGCGAGTGTTGAACATCCTTGGGCACTTCTCACACGCCAGCATCTCCTTTTCCTCCGTATGCGTCTTCCCTCCTGCCATGGTGGCCGCTGAACCAGCAGATGACGGGGCTGACCTCGCTGATCTACGCTTGCCCTTTGGAGGCTCCACGTGTTTCCGCCGCCCCCTGGTGGTCATCCCAACAGCAGCAGAGTTCAGAGCTGTTCGGAGGCTTTTCCTCCTTGGCTGGCTGGCAGCTGCTGCGCTACTTGTGCCCCGACAGACCCTCTTTGACCTTGTTCTTCTACTTTCAAGCTCATCTTCCTCATCCTCGTCGTCCTCCTCATCTGTGCTGTCCTCTTCGTCCTGTTCTTCCTCCTCCTCCTCTTCTTCTTCTTCCTCCTCCCCATCGTCCTCATCACTGCCTGCTCTCTCAGAGTCATCTGCTGCAGTTCCAGTTTTATTGTCCCCCTTGGACACATGAAGGGTCTGATTGTTGAGGTTTACTTCGACAATGATCTGCTCACGTTTGAAACCATCCTCACCGTCCTCCTCCTCCTCCTCACCTTCCTCATCCTCATCATCGTCTTCAGTTTCATCAGAGGAGCCTTCGTTGCCAGCCTGGGAACCCTGCGTGCTCACATCCTGCCCTGCTCCTCCCTCTCTGAAGTAGTGCTGATGCTGCTGTTGAGTCACGTGTTGAGCAGGCAACTGAACGATGTTCAGTTCTCCTATAGCTGTCTTGTTCGCCATTTTATTATCAACTAACACAGAGTAAGGCTTTCCACCTCCCTCCCGCTTGTAAATTTTTCCTGTTAGGTCCAGATCTGGGTTTTGGGGTTGAAAGTAGGACTGGGACACCTGCGCCCTGCGTCCTTCCTCCTGTGACATCCCGCCACGGCTTGGGACGGACACCTCTTCTTTGACGTTCTGGCAGGATTTCATGAAGGAGACAGGGCTAAAGGTTGGAGTTGGAGGGCGTTTAAGGCAACTTATAAGAAAGTAACTGCTTAGGTGGGTCGGTCCACTCTAGAAGCGAAGGGAAAGGGTTTGCCACGCCGATCCTCCACCCTCCTTCTATCACAAAGACAAGAAGGAGGGGATGAGGCAAGAGATGGTCAACCTGATTCAAAGAGCGCATCCATGCTGTCCAAGGTCGAAAATGAAGTTTGAAAGACATACAATATGTTCGAGGTTTGTTTCCATATGTTCAAACGTCAGACGGCACTATCAAAGGTCCAGTGACTCTGATGGTGACCATTTGAAGCCAAGCTCCACGACAGCCGCGTGACTTAGGAAGACTCCCGGGTTCACTTTTCTTGCGAAGCGCAGTCCTGCGGGGCGCCAGGGTCTTCAAACTGCAAGGCAGGTGCAGATGGACAGATGGCCATAGGGATATATGTGTCTTCCTTGAAAAGCCATTTACCAGGTTATTACCTGTGAGATAGGAAAAACACCAAGCAGAATAGATGAGATTAATAGCTTAGAAAAAATGAGCTGCTCTTCTCTACCATGAGACCCAGGAGTCTGAAGTGAAACCATGGGCACATTCGTATTTTCTATCTGTATGGGACTGAAACTACGGTCTTCACACATGAATGAATGTGAACTAAATTTAAAAAACGGAATATTCAAAATATGTCAAAGACACATGCCAAAATATTCAATATGAAACAAACAAAAAAAAGAAACAGGCCTTTGAATACGCCAGGAAGCAGTTATGCTGCACAATACCTCTCCTCTCTTTCTTTCTTTCTTTTTTTTTTTTTTTAAATCAATGCATTTAAATAGCTCATTAAAGTTTGTTTGATCCAGATACAAAACAGACCAAAATATCTGAGAGTATTATCTAAATCTCCTCTGTATGATGAGCAAAATAAATAACTAAATAACTAAATAAATAAATTATTCTCAATATTTGGAAAAATATAAATCCAAGCAAATACGTTAAAAAACTGATCACAATAGCAGCCAAATATCACCAGCAATGAACTCAACTGACAAAATAAGAATCAGTTAAATTGAGATTACGATCAACATCAATATTGAAATCTGGAAAAGCAATGATTAAAACTGAAACTTTCTTGAAGACACATACACATGCCACACACTCACTGCAAATTAGCGTAACCGCAGCGAAGGAGCTTGTATTGCAAATACAACCACAGGAAACTCTTCTCTTAAACTTGAATAAGGCCTCAGCAGTTCAGGCTCGAGAACCACACCAATATCATCCTGTTTGTGTGAGTTGAAGCATCAAGTTTATGGTGACCATGGCATTCAGGCTCTCCTTGGCTGACAACTGTTTGACCTCAAACGACATCACGCCCATGTTTGCTACTGCCGTGCAGCAGGGTGGGTTTCCTTCACAAAGAAGTAAAAGAAAAAAAACGTTTTTTTTTCATCAACAAAACAAACATCTTCTGTTTTTGCAAAAGGAATAGACCAGCTCTCTTTATTTTTTTTTTCAGTTTGAACAAACACCTTTTATAAGTGTAGAACCCCGCCCCCCACCCTGTAAGTCATCTCTTAATAAGAAACCCCAAGTTTCTGGCCGTCTCTATGACAAATATACTCACAATGACCCCCTTTTCAGTCAAACAAGGTAAAATAATTTTTTTTCTCCCTTTGTTTTTTCAGATTTTTTTTTATCTAAACCACATATTTTCCTCACATCATAAATGAGTCCCAAAACCCTGATACCAAAATTGATTCTTTTTTTTTTTTTTTTACACAAGTGGGGGTGATTATAATATGATACTGTTTTATGTAAAAACAAAAGAATAAACATAATCAAAGTGCTTTTCATAATGGCTTTTAAGGAAAAACGCAAATGAGAAAAATAGTAGGAAAGAATGATTTGTGCGCCCCCGCTCCGAGGTGAAGATGAAAGTAGCCAAAGATTATGCCATTGCCAATTTTGCATTTTGTGAAAGAGAGGGGGGCACCCCCCTCCCCCGGAAAATTAAAGACCCAAACTCAGCCAACTTAACCCTCTTGTTCCTTTAACATGTCAACTGATTTCGTCAGGGCCATGTCAAGGCCGGAGCTGATGATGTTTCAAGTCAAAACCAAGTGTGAGTGGAAAAAGATAAAATCCTCACCTAAGATTATCGTGATCTAAATGAGGCATACGGAGATAGCGGTGTCTACCCACTAACATTGCGCGTTCATGCACCTCAGTCATACAAGCGTGACAGATACACTTGTCTGTCTATTGCACCCTTGCTGTAACTGTTAAGTAGATTCCTCGGTTGATGCCAATGCATGTTTTACTACAGTAACCAATATATATTTATAAGTGTTTAAAAAAGTTGCACTTCATGTGAAAGCAGTTAGTTTGAACACATATTGGGTTATTGGAAAGTAAGAAAAAGGGAAGATATTTTGCATTTGAAATACCCATTTAAAAGAAGCACCTGTCTCGCAGCACACACTAACTCTGATCCCTTCTGAGAAACGGACAGCAGCTCTGAGAGCATTAAGACAACATGAGGGGAGTTGGCTTGGCACCAGCAGGACAACTCAACTTGCATTGTGTGTTTGTCAGTAAACTCAGCAAGTTACCCTCGGTCAGCATGACAACAATCTACCTGAAATTAAATAGCATTCAAATTTGATAGCACTTCACAATATTCAATTGATCCCTCCAAAAAGTTATTTAAAGCACCCGTGTACAAGAAAACCGTGGTTATTTAACCGAAAAAGAGGACAATCCTTCCACATGGTTATCATTACTAATGATGAGTCATTTCAGAGTTTCACTCAGAGCAAACGATGCCTTTGAAGTGGGAAAACAAATTTGGGCGAAAACACTTCTCGATATCACTGTGGGAAAAACTCATCTTTTCATATCCAGAGGTCAAACCTCCAAGCCACCTTTTTTCTTCATGGACAGTTTTCAAAGAAAAAAAATTATTGCTCCCATAGATTCTTCGATTGACAACCTGTCCCTGTAACTCAAACCATCAACCTACACCATGCAGAACCAAAAATCTGATTGCATTTCAGCTTCACCTGATTTAACATGCTACTCAAATAGTTTCAGCGGCATGAAAGGAAACCAGAAACTCCTTTCGTTTGCTGTGCACAGCAAAACCATTCACACACACCAGATAGATGCTACGATGTCTTTAAGATATGAAGCGGAGACATTTGAAGTCGTCAAAATGAGTTGCTTTGGCCGGTTATTGTGCAGCGGTTCTTATCAAATCCACGCTCCCTCTCAAGTCTAGACATTAATGAGCTTTCCTCTTGCAGCTCCTAGGGTACCGTGTGAGGGTTCACATTCCTCACCCCGTCCAAACTCATAAGACCTAAACCAGCTCTGCAAGCTGCTCTGCGGGGGTTCCCCATGCCCCTGTAGGCATTTGACCCGCAAGGCCAAAATCGTGTCACAGAGCAGGACCTTTTGTTTCTGCTCTGGCTTGAATCCTCCGAGTTATCGCGGAGAGGTGTAAGAATATTATCTCAGCCCAAGTTATGACAAGTATGTGAGAGGAATAAACTGACAGGCATGACTGACAGTTGACAAGAGCCCCCAGTATTATGAAATATCCCAAAAAGTAAAGATGACAAACTGACACGCTTTTTGTTTTTTTTTCCCTATAAAATACGATTACAACTGCAGGGTAAATGGAAATAATGACGGAAAGGACAGGAAAAACAAAACAAAGAACAGTGTCGGACGTCGTAGAGTTTTGACAAGTTGTGTGATTAGCCGAGGTGTTCGCCAAGCGTCCCGTTGATCGCAACCCAGGTTAGAAGGTAGAACCCAGAACTGCAAAGTATTTTGCTGAGCCTGATAGGTGTGTGTGTGTGTGTGTGTCTGTTACACAACTTATTTTACGTTTTCTCTGACTATATCTGAATGTAAACCATGTGAACTATGCGACTATGTTACCATAATTACACAGGGATCGAAGTACATAAAGGGTTAAAACAAAGGAAATATTGTACAGAAACCAGCACCAAGACTGCAGGCCAGGCCAAATTCGGCTACTTAGCTTGCTAGCAGTCTTCCATAGGTACCAACCTGCACACACACATGACAAGCTAACTTGGCTACATTAGCTCAAGGTGCAGTCATTAGATCTTTCAGCACAGCTCTTCCCGCTAAATCTACAGAATGGCCATTTCCCCCCACGGTGAATGATAAACGGTCTAAAACCTGGCGTTTGATAGCGTGCATTAGCATCCAAAAGATGTGGGACTTTCACTTTAAAAAAAAAATCCACAAACCGCCTAGACTGGTGCTAGTTAGCTTAAAGCTAACATTAACGTCACATATTTAGCCTTAACGTTACACCTAACGTCGCCACGGCGCGTCCGCGAGAAAGTGTCAGTCGTCGGACCCGGGCGAAGCGACGGAGAGAGCCGACACCGTGCCCGGTTATCGGTGTTGTTCGCGTCGGCGCGAACGATAAGACGCCACGCTTTTTTTTTCCTCCCTCTCTCCCCGAAATCTTGAACCGCTGCAGCGCTGACCGACAAACCCACCAAACTCGACACTGTCACAAAGTCAGTCGCTAGCCGCCGAGCACCGGAGACCCTCACCGCAGCTTTGGCCAACCGGTACCGGCGACGCTCGCATGCTCCCGCCGGCGTCCGCCTCGCTTGTCATACGTGTACGTGCACAGAATTACGTGAAATATGTACATTTTTCTGTTGTTGTTGTCATTTGGCCGCCTTACCTCCGCCGAGAGCGACCTCCTCCTCCTCCTCCTCCTCCTCCTCCTCCCCCTCCTCCTGGTGTTCGTGCAATCAGAGTTGCAGAGATTCATAGGGTTGCAAGCGCGCCCATCGAGCACGTCCTCCCTCTAAATTCGCGTCCGAACCGGCGCAGGGGAGGAAAGGGGGAGGGTGGCACCGGGAGAACCCACATGCAGAATGCGGGAGACGATGCGGTGTATGTGTCGGGGAAAGCGGGGGGGGGGGGTTGGGAATGGGTTTGCGACCCGGCGACCTCGGCCCCCGTACGGGGCCCGGCCAAGCTCCTGCTCGCAAGCGGCCGTCCCGCCCCCAT
>CAAKHD010003894.1:42526-58551 GCA_901007705.1 Fistularia tabacaria
CGGGGGAACCCCAAACACAGGAGGGGGGGGGGGGGGGGGGGTGTTGTGGGGGGGAAGGGGGGGGGGGGGGGTTGGGAATGGGTTTGCGCACCCGGCGACCTCGGCCCCGCTACGTGGCCCGGCCAAGCTCCTGCTCGCAAGCGGCCGTCCCGCGCTCATCCCAGGCCGCTGTCTGGACGGGCGCGCGGCTGCATGTCTGGATTCCTTGTCGTCTCGCGACTGTACACGCGCGCGCACCCACACACACACGCACGCTCTCTCTCTCTCTCTCTCTCTCTCTCTCTCTCTCTCTCTCTCTCTCTCTCTCTCTCTCTCTCTCTCTCTCTCTCTCTCTCTCAGCCGAGCCCTTGGTCCTCGATTGATGATTGAACGCTGACGTTTGTGTGTAATCGATCGATGCAATACTCTTAAAGATCTCCAGAAAGCAAACTTAACTGCATTCAATACACTGAAAAAGTACTTATTTGTGCGACTAACATCGATTTTATGACACAATCACCACGAATAAAACACACACATTATTTGTGTAAAGACACACACACATCACATCCAAAGTGCAGGATGTGATTTTCTTCACTGAGATATTCAGTCAATCCGTTCACAAAGCAAATAGCCAATTTCTCCAGAGTATTTGGTCTATATTCATGAGCTGGGCGATAATGGAGTGGCGAGACCTTGAAAATGAGAAAGCGGTTGACCCTTTCATAGAGTTGAATAGAATTTGCCTTTAATCGTCCCACGACGGGATCATTTCGAAAACCGTGAATGCAAGTAAACTCTCATAATTAACTGAAGGACATACTTACATATATTCTTTATTTTCTCATTTATAATAAAAAAAAAGAAATGGGAAAATGTCAGTATCACGATTAGTCCATTCGAAATGGTGTACAAGACCTTAATTGAGTAAAACAGCATTAAAATAGATAGAAAATATGAAAGTAAACTTTTCCTGCAAGGGATTTATTTAGGACAGTTCTAGGTGAATTTTCAGTATATAAATCTGCCCAGTGTACCCCCACTTTTTTTTTTTTTTTACAGCTGGATTTTTAAAATCTAGCGGCACAGTGCAACTGACCTTAGACACAGGATTCCATAGTAGTACACCTGACATTTTACCCTCGTATCATCGGACTTTCCCCTTTGGCAAGTGTCAAAATCAATATATCCACAAATATTGTGCAATTTGACAGCGTAAAAGTCCCCGGTGACATTTAGAATGATCACATTCATGACTGCAACGGCGTCCAAATAGATTGAAAACACATAAGAAGACAGATTCTACAAAGATAAGAGGTGAAATACGGCTATGATTGAATCTTTTACATAGACAGTCATTATTTCATTTTATTAATCTTTTTAAAATGTGCTACACAGGGCAATTTGAGTGTCAGAGAATCAAATGTTATGGTTCAGACACTGAATGAGATGAATTTCCTAGCCGGATTCTTTTAAGAAGAGAAAAACATTTTTAGGTATGCAATAATTTTCAGAATTACTTATCTTTAATTTTTTTTCTTAATTCTTGCTTTTAGAGCATTTACAGTCATTGAACAGCTGAATGGGGTTAGTAGAATTGCTGTGTGGAACCTTTGGTTTTATATGTTGTCAAATTACTCATCTTAATGCCTTCTTATTGATTTACCCATAAACTAAATGGTGGGCTAATTATTTTAGGGCAAAATGTCACGGAAGAAGTCAGTGTAGCACAGATGGGGTATTCCGTGACTGGACTCATTACACCCACGTTCAATTTTTAAGGATCAAAAACAACTTCTTTGATTTTTCTGAGATGTGGTCAAGCTGTAGTGAAAAGAAAGTCCCCTCATTACCTCTGAAGACACCGATTGTAGTCCAAGTGATATCCACATCCTAGTCAAATGTTGGAGAGAGAAGATGTGTTTTGTTTGGCTTATCACTACAGATTCATTAAATACCTCTGCTGCCTCACCTGTCCAGATACCAAGCTCATGGATGTAACCTTAACTACTGCAGATACATAAGGCGAGTCTTCTCCGGAGATCCCCATCATGCTAGTTAAAATAACACCACTTGAAACATACTTCAGCCAGTCCTCCGGCAATGGAGGTTTAGAAAGACAGAAGATCCCATCTGTTATAACCTGAGCTGCGGTTTTAGAAAATGTTTTATAAATCCTATGTAGTAAGTGAAACAGCTTTCATCATGTAGTTATCAGGAGGCAGAAATGTGTCTTCCTGTGATCTTGACTGCAATCAGTGGAAACCTTTTTTTTTTGGAGTTGGACTGTACCACTACTCTTTCAAACAGCATTACTATCGAGGGGGAAGAAAGACTTTTATTGTTACCTTGAGACATTTTTTGTACATGGGTGACAGCCTTCACACAAACATCAGCTTTCTGCAAAGTATGACGATCACTTTCTGCTCTTTGACAGGCACGTTACATTCCAACAGATTTGGTGGCAATAATATTCATCAATCAACAGATTTATTTTCTGCAAAGCAGATAAAGATGTAAACCATCAAGCTAATATGAACACATAAAGACCTTTAATGAAGCATCTATAACAGGGTTTCTGTTCTAAATAGAAAATCCAGAGTTCAGCATCTCATTACATATCATAGCGTCATAAGATGAAGCAGTCTTTAGAACAGTAACAGGCATGTCTTTTTTTGAATTTTCAATTAGTCATCTCAGGTTTCAAAAAGGAATCCTCATTCCCTTCAATGTAAGAATCATTTGCCATCCACACAAGAAGTGCTTTGAATCTGAAGTAATGAGGCAAAAACTGATTGTAAATGAAGAAACCTCATGGTTGTGTAATTTCATATCAACAATACTAAGTTATACTGCACTTTTCCATGGATTACGCTCTGCGTTCCCTAGACGAGGTTCGACTTCATGACTGTTTCTTTCTGGACCTCTCACTCTGTCTCCCGCAACGCTGTGATCAGCAGGGACCAGTCCAGACATGGTTGGAGAGAGAGTGGGAAGAATGTGTATGAAGTTGTGAGTTCATCAACCTTTCAGCTGCCCCGTCCACTACTTCCTGTCATGGCCGGTGACAGTGGAAACGCCGGGTGGAAATTGGATGTCATCACTGGGGCAACTGCAGCAATGTTCCCTGACCCGAGGGCAGATAAGTGACGTTGCGTGAGCGAGACAGCTGGAAAGCAATGTCCTCGGCTGCTTCCAGCTTACGCAACTCTACCAGGCCGTCGCCGGCCTCCATCAGGGAATTGGCAATGAGCAAGGCGGCCTGGGAGTCTCCCTCTGCTGAGATGATGGCAGCCTGCTTTTGTTGCTCTGCCTTGAAGGACAAATTGATAAAAACAGTAATTGTATCAGCCATTAGTCTACAACTACTGTGACACAACCTTTAAGAGGTTTAACAGCCCTGGTACCAGAGGGGTGTTAAAATAAAGAGTTCAATTTGAGCCAAGGTCACTACAGTATTTCCATAGTCTTGGGGAAAATAAAAATTAAACACTGCAAATTTTTAATTGTACTTTTAAGGCACAAATATAAAAGAAAGCTTCATTGTTGAATCGTGTGCTTTTTATTTTTCCTCAAGGATTTCAGGGTGGCAACTTCAGGCAATGATCCTCTCACTGAATATTACGCCATCACACTTAATTATAGAAACAAGGAGGGCGAAGGCAGTCTACTGCCTTCCTTCACAAAAAAGGGGAAAGTTGAGACTGAGCCCATTCACACTTGCTGTTGCTTGATTCTTGCTGACATTTTAGCAAATGCTCCAGGTTTCCATGTCAGTATCTACGAGGATCAGGATTAAAAATTTACAAGTCTTCGCTCAATCTGACCCTGAATCATCCTGATTGTCATCCCCCATTCATGCTCCAGAGAAAAATTCCTGTTAAATCATCCAGCTAGTTTGAATCGACCTGTCAATGGCCTGTTATTCCTTTTTGCTGAGTGAAACGTAAAGACAAATACTTTCACGTAGGGCCATCTAAAATGTGACCAGGATTTTGTATAATCAATGGACGCAGTGAGAGAGGATATGAAGGTAGTTGGGGTGAGAGATGAGGATACAAAGAATAGGGTTAGATGGAGAAGGTTGATTCGCTGTGGCGACCCCTGAAGGGAAAAGCCAAAAAGGAAAAGAAGAGGAAATCCGGCGCTCAGACAAAACAAGCAACAGAGAGACGAGAACCTCCTTTATGAAATACCTTCTCTACGACGAATCGAGCCCTCTCCGCCTCCTGCTGAGCCACCTGCTTCATCTCGACTGCTTCAGTAAATTCCTTGCCAAATGTCAAGTGTGTCTGAAAGAACACAGTGCAGTTGTTTTCACCAGATTAGTGTCAAACCAAAACGTGAAGGCAGACACCGGAAAGTGCGGTCAACAGATTTGTACCAGTGAAACGTCATCCAAGATGAGGCCAAAGGTAGAGGCTCTTTCTGTAAGATCCTCGCTGACCTGCCGGGACACCAGCTCTCTCTGGGTGATGAGCTCTCCTGCATCAAACCGAGCCTTGAAGAGACCACAAATGTCCATGCAAATGCTATATTTATCTTAAAACGTATAAGTAGCATCCCCCTTACATGCAAATGAAGCATAAAGAGATAGCTCCCCTAAAATAACTGAGTGATGATGTACAGTAGCCAAACCAAATGCTGTTTTCATTCCAATAAATAATCCTGTTACTCAGAGCTCACAGTTCTGCTAAAAAACATGATGGCAACTTCTCCCCTTCCCTGCTTTTCCCTAATTTGATTTGTTAGTTTTAAAAATGTGTCACACTGGCTGAGCTGTTTGTGAGGAGGATGCATCGCTGTTTTATTGTGAAACTACCGGATTGATTTGCAGAAAAAAATTCAGGCAATGAATGTCAAAGGAGTGGGAAGATGATTATGGAGTATTCCATTTTGGTTGAACTGTTGCTTATAATGTTGAAACTAGCAATTGTGGCATGATACTGGCAATATGAAATAATGTGGTTATTTCAGTTTAACACTTCATTAACTGCTTTTATCAGCAAATAGAGTGGATCGGCATGATCCCCATCACAGGAGTTACAGAGAACCAAATTAGAAGCTCCTCCTTTTGTCTAATACCCACCACTACAGCCTTCAAGACCTCTGTGGTGATGGATGGTAGCACCCTTTCATCATAGTCCTCGCCAATACTGGTGTAGATGCGTGGAAGCTGGGTGGTCACCGGCCGGAAGAGGATACGCAGTGTGATGTTAACATTTTGCAGATCTGCAGGGTGAATGGATTACGAGTCACTCAAACAAGAGTAGGAAATAGTTGTGTCTTCTGCTGCACTAGTCTTGTAAATGCGTATATGGAGATCCTGGCAGTTGATGGATGATGTTTCAAGAGGTTGGCTGCATTTTTGAAGAATGTGCAGGCGAGTGATTTATACAATGCATGCATGATCAAAACAAATAAAACATTGAATCACTGAAATACCTTTGCTGCCTGTGATTACAGGCACATTGCGTGGACGGGAACGGCAATCAAAAACGATAGGTTTCTGGACCCATGGAATGAGAAAGTGGGTCCCCTCTCCAACGACTGCCTCTTGTACTCCTCTGAATCTGTCAAAAATTACTGCCCGGTGACCTGCGTCAACTGTGCAAAAAATAGTGTGGCCCACAGTAAGTTGTTTTCTTGACAGCATGAAGGTTTTTTATATTCCAATCTCTACAAGTATCAAATTACTGACAATCAGTTCTATGTGCACAGCATGTACATTGTTCTGAAGTTGTTGAGTTAGCCTGCACAATGAGTTGAATTCTGTTCGTCATGACCCTTGATTAAGAAACATAAAATTTAAACATTAGTTTCAAAAGCCAATCAGAAACAGTGTATTTGCTTCTCCACAGTTGGCTACTATCGAGTTCCAAATTTAAGACTTCTGAAAATTTGTTACAGCAAAGTTTTAAGGTCACAAATGAAGTGAGAAGAATAATATTTACAACTGTGACTCCTGATTAAATGTCTGGTAGTGCCTCTTAAATTTCTACAAGCTCGCTCAGTTCTCAGCTCATGGCTGCAGAGTTCAGACTATTAAAAATTACAATGCATCAAAGTCAAACCATATAAAACACAATCTGGGAGATGTAGATAATCTAGAAGGTTTTAAATTACAAAAACATGCTTCGGTGTACGAATAACACTCACCATTGAACAGGGCAGAGTTTACAACACCTCCACCGACGGCAAGGGCAAGTCCTAGCTTTCCAATAGATTCAAACAGCTTGGCCATGACAGCAGAGTAGTGTCCTGTCTGTGAAAATGAGGCCAGAGGTTAGCATATGCAATGCGTGGCGTGAAGCCGAAGCTACACGGACCGGAGTCCGATCGTACGCAACAAGTAAGGCAGGAAAAGAATTCCCATAGATTCTGTTAGCATTGGCCTTGAGCTGACTGATGCCAAGACAGATGCTAGTAAGCTAACCTAGATGGGGGCAGATAGCTAACTAAGCCAAATACAAGGCAAGCATTTAGAGAAGAACGGGTTGAACATGCTATACGCAAGAACGCCCAATACGCAATGAAGCGAAATACATTTTGAACTGAAAAGACTCTAAAACACACACTTACACAAGCACACAAGCTTGGCTATAGTACACGCGTTGTCTCTGGCTAACATCTCGCCAGAGCGTTTCCCATGACGGTTCTCAATAAAGCAACCCCATCCTCCTGTACTTCCGTTACATGGAGCTACGACAATTCATCTTAAAATGTATTTTAATATTTTTATGTGTCATCAGGCGACCGTCTTTCCTCGCTCACCTCACTTTCTTTTCAGGACGCCTGTGACCTCCACAAGGCACGACATATAACACATGAGAGAAAGCCGCTGCATAGCGCATGCGCACTGAATGTAGATCCGTCGCGTCATGCTGGACCGGAAGTAGCTCTTCTTCTACGACTCGCAGGGACCGCGCGTGGACGTAAACGCTGGCACGCAACGGTGACCAGGAAACACGACATACTATTTAGTGTTTCCATCAAATATATTATGGTATTTAATGTCTATTTGGAGTGTTTTCACATCTTTGAAAGTGATATGTATGTTGATTGTTAAAAGCATCATGTAGTCTGGTACTTTGATCCATAAGGACTTGTGTAGGTTCAAGATTAATCATTTACAAATCCCATCCCTAATAATGTTGTTTTTAAAAATCACTGGCAAATCGCACACTAAATCTGAAACTTAAGGATAAGCTCCAGTTTTATATTATCACTTTTTTAGATTAAAGAAGTCCAAAGACAACATTTTCTTGCTGACTTTGGCTCTGTGGGAATTTTCTTTTTTTCTTTTTCTTGCTTGTTTTTCAATTGTTTGCTGCATCCGTTTTGGTGATGACATTCTTATGATATTACCAATACCCTGTAAATGCAAAATTCTGTTGATAAAAAAAAATAATTAAAAAAGACAAAATAATGTCAAATTTTTTGTGGTACTTGGGTCAAAAACCAAAAGGGATAAGTTGTCAAAATGTGTTGTAGCGGAAAAGTAGTCATATATGCTTCCATGTGAAAGTAACAATACTGTGTCAAAAATAATAACCATGTTACCTGAGTGGAGCAAAATCCCTTACAAAGTTCAGCTTTGGTCCAGAGAAGGCAGTTTGGTGGGAGCCCTTCTTTTTCATATTGGATCCATGGAACTGAGGCATTGTGTAGTAGTACTACATAAAGCCTTTCTTGTGCTCAGTTAAGCTTAGTGTACACCAGGAAGCCTTCACATCAGCTGCAAGCTGTGTTGTCACATGGCAGGGTGGACTATCAATTGCATCACTGTAGAAAGCCGCCACACTAGTCTTTCAATGAAACAAGATATCTGTACTTGCAACGCATGCACTGAAATAAATCCCCTCATGAGCTCACTGTTAAGGCAGCAATGTTACAAGGGCAACCAGACAGGAGGCCTTGAGGTCACACAGGGAGGGCGGAAATCAATCGAGACGTCACTGGCCGCAAAGAGGCCAGTGATGTCTTTATGGAGGCAAAATGATTAAAAATAATTGCTGAAGAAAAAAACAACAACAACAATGGGTACAATGATTTGTTCATTGAGGGTCAGACAAACCACAAACACACATGCGGACAGGAGTAGAACTCCATAGAAACTTGGGGTTGACATGAAAGCAGAACGAGACGTGATTCCACGGGACCCGGTCGGGACACCGGCAAACATCCGGCTCAGTCGCCCCCTGGCGCTGGAACAGACAGCGGAGCTGTGATGGCAGTTTCACTTTCCCTCTGGGCGATCGTCTCCGAGAAGAGGCTACATTCCGTATTGAGGCGCCTGTAAGGTAAACCACGGCACGCCACGTCTTCACACAAGTTAAATAGTTCATATTTTTCGTGTGACAGGAGATCGATCGTACGGATTTCCAGCGTAGGCGAGAAAGGTCGTTCACTTCCTCGTCGGTGCAATGTGTGTCTCTTCGTATCTAAACACACATTGCCGCATCCCGACAGTTTTTAAGAACCACTCCACAAAAAAGGATAAAAAGTGGTCATTATTGTGTGGAACCGATGAATTCAATCGTGCGTTTAATAGATTCCCTGGTCATCGATAAAAACAATGTCGTTTAAAAAAAGTTGGATTGTAACCTTCCATTCCGACATAAGTAGGCAAGAATTATTGTTATATATTTCGCTTGTTGCACTGTTATAAAGCACTTGGTTTTGAATGTTAGCTGATGGTGATTTGTTTCGTCAGTCGGATCTATTTTCCAGTACTCCCAGTAGAGGGCGCTAGATTGTAAACAAATGCCCATGTGATTTTTGTGTAAGGGTGCGGTTCTTGAAATGGTCATCCGATGACAACTGAAAGCTTCCATTAAAAGTTGTTGCCCATCTATTTCATTTAATTTTATCTTATTTTACACAAAATAAAGCATACACACAGAGAACCCGTTTCACTGCCACTTGTGTGTGTGTGTGTGTGTGTGTGTGTGTGTTGCATTGTTGCTATTACTGCAACGCCCCCATGCCACTGGAACCATAGTGGTTGTCTTAACCCCCCCTGTAGATGGCAGAGCCGGGCCGGACTATCAGAGTGACCGGTCTGCCCGCGGACATCAAGGAAGGCAGGCTGAAAGACAAAGTGTGCATCCACTTTCAGAAGTCTAGGAACAGGGGAGGGGAAATAGACTCCATCAGCTTTGACAGGACAAAGCCCGGCACCGCCCTCATCACCTTTGAAGACCATAAAGGTCAGTCTTGTCGGATTGTGGTCATGTCTGTGCATCATAAGTGTACAATAATAAATGTGAGACCAGGTTGCATGCATTTGTGTGTTGGGGGGCTATTTTCTGAATGAAAATAATGAGATATTAATATCAACAGTGAAAGGTTTTCCATTTTATGCAAAACTGCTTTTAGATCCCCAACAAATATAGCCAGTTTCTAATTAACTTGTGGTTTTGGTTTTTTTTTAATTTTTATTTTATTTGATTTTATGCTACTCTTTAACAAAGTAAAGGTAAGGTTGTGACATGATAAAAGTCTGACAGTGTTCAAGTAAGTTTGTGTGTAATTCATTTGTATCAATTACTAATTTTGAAATCCCTGATATTTACTTTCTCTGTGTTTTTACTTTCATTTCTGCACTTAATTCTTCTAATTGACAAGGTATTACCAAGGTATTCTTCAGTGTTGGCTGTCATCAGTTAATCCCACAGAGCTGGAATGTTGGCATGGAAGTCAATGAAGTGGCCAGCGGTAAAAGTGCTTAGTCAGAATGTTACTGAGGCTGACTCTCCTCTGGTGATGCTTTTCTCACACAGTGGCTCACAGGGTCATTGAACACAGCCAGCACATTCTGGAAGTGGACGGGAAGAAGTATCAGCTCAAAGTAACCGAGTCTCATCAGAGCCTGGACCCAGACAGGGTGCGTATAACGAAATATACATGAACTGGTTTGAACATGATAGGGCACAGTACTGATATCTCTATTGCAGCCTGTCTGCGTCTCCATGTCCTCCCTGCTTCCCTGGTTCTCCCCAACGGAAGATTCTGAATTGTCCGCAGGCGTGAATGAGAGAGTGAATGGTTTGATGTCTCTATTTTGCCCTTTGATTGACAACTTTCTACTCACCTGTATTCATGTGGTCTTTAGCCTGGCAAGGTCTGACCAAATCACCATGATGGAAGCGGTCCACTGTTTGGACAGATTTTGTAGACCTTTGATGAATTACAGTTAAAAAAACACGAGGGACACAGTACCCAAGTGGTGGTAGAACATCTATGAGAACAAACAGAGAGTGGGAGGTGGACCCTTCCAGCTTCAGAGCCTTTCAAAGTCCAGCAAACATTTCTCAGCCAAATCCTGAAATGTGTTTTCGCTTTTCCGTTATTGAATATGAATAGACTGCCTAGGTCTCTCTGTCCACTTCAGTGGGGCTGACAACTTTTGAAATTCAAGTTAAATTAAAATTATTTAAGAAAATAAGTTAGTAAAATTCCTGTGAAACACCTCCGACATCACACCCCTTTGTTGCATATATTGTTGTTCTATAAAAATACTGATCACAGCTTTGCCAATCCCAAGGTTGGAAATTTTAATAGCTTGTATTTTTTGTTTTTCCTTCCCAATGTCATAGATTATCCTGAGCTTGTTAGCGACCATAGATTGCAGCAAGCTTCCAGGGGATATAGACACATTGCCTGGGCTGCAGAAGAACCACCCGGACGTCCAGCAGAGCTATGACGCTGTGAAGAAATTGTGCACTCTGCAAGGTCCCTATTCTAAAGTTCAGTCTGTCTTGGCGCATCTTCTCCGCCGTCTTAACGGTCCAAGTTCGGCAGAAGACTTGGGTCAGCTGACCAGCAATGGCTCCAAGCTTGTTCATGAAGCACAGGAGGCACATCAAAGTTGTGAATCACAAGATGTGAGCGGAAGAGTTGATGAGAGAAGAGATCCTGGAGAGGGAGGTCAGATTCGCTCCAATGAGTTTACCTCTAACGCACATGAAGAACCGCTGCACGATGGATGCACGATGGTCCAGCCAGAGCAGGTAGCTTCTCAGCTGAGTAAGCATTCCTCCAAGTCAGAAGAGGACCTCTCACTTATTGTTGATGCTGATGTGTACAAGTACCTGCAAAAATTCTGTGGGGAGGAGTACCAGCATATCCTAAGTCAGTTTGGCATAGATGTGGTCGAAGAGACAAATCAGGGGCTGGTGACCCTGTTTCTGCATGCTAGAGTCGCAGCAGGAGAGGGTGGTCTCGACCTAGAGCGCATTAAGCTTGCAAGAAAGGCAATAAGTGAGCTCTGCCATGAGAAAGAGACCACCATATGTCAAGCTCATCTACTTAAAAAGATCTTGTATCCCCCAGGAGTCCTGCAGAGAACAATGGAGAACTTCAGGGTCCAGTTTCCCAAGGTTCTTCTCAATGAAGATGACAGGAATGTTTATTTTATTGGTAGCCGCCTTGATGTTTTGATGGCCAAGAGTTTTATTATGGACAATTGCGCCGTAACTGATCCAAAAAATGTTTCCCGGTCCCTTAAAGTGTCATCCGTTGATTCCCTCTCCTCTTTCCCTTCTGTAGATGACAGAGACCCACTCATAGTATACGACTCCGCTGCTGGATCTGTGGACCATAATGTACATCAAATATTGCCATCGGAGGAGGCAGCTAAAAGAGCAGATACAACCAAAAAGTATAGATTGGCTGCTCGTTTTAAAAATTCTGGATATTGCATGTTAGGCAGTCGTCCAGGGGACTTTTTACAGGGGCCCCCATCTCAGAGCATGCAAACACATGGCAGTCCAGTCTCAAGTCATGATGCGAGGCCAGAGACAGTTGATGTGATGGGTGACACTGTGCCCAGAGCAGTGGATCAGAACACGAGAATGGGTGCAGTTAAGGGTGGAGGAATTTCCCATTCAGCTGCTTTTTCGCAGAATAAGACCCTGTCCGGCTCATATTTATTGGATTCTCCACCCAAGAGTAAAAAAGCCCCTCACTGCAGACCTCCGTTGAATGAGTCTGAAACTATTATACGCCCACCTACCGAGGCTAGGTCCACTTTGAGGCGGTCCAGAAGCTTTTCAGGAATGTCTCAGACGAAGGTTCAAGGGCCAGGTCAAAAGATTCAAGACAATTCAGGGAAGTCCACTGCTGGAGTCAGAGCCAGATCCTCTAGCTTCAGCAGCGAGAAAGGGAGCGACCAAATTGAGATCCATAAATTGCAAATGACCGTCTGCCACATCATGTGGCTCTACATTAAAGAAGTCTACCGGGTCCGACTCAAAGACATGAGAGCTGATGTCCAGATAAAAGAGTACAGCTCGGAAAGCAGAGCTGACCTGACTCTCATCATAAGAGGGGCAGATAAGTCCAAAGTATTCTCATGTCAGTCGCTCTTACAGAAGCTGGTCGACTCTTGCAGCGTCGATTTCGTCCACTACGAGTTGCCCCTGTCGGAGCTCGGCGTCGTCGACCCAACGGACGAAACTTTGCAAGCCTGCTGTGAAGAGTTTCGCAGCCGATTCAAGAAAGTCTTCATAAAAGTGTTAAGGAATAGAATCCTTCTTCTCGGTCCACAGCAGATATGTCTGCAAGTCAGCACTTCACTGCACGAGGTATATGCTGTGGACTGCATCCGAATACCTGAAGAGCAAGACTTTTCTAGCTTCTCTACCTCCAACCAGAGTCCATCCACATCCTGTCAAATAAATGAGGACCAAAGTACTTATTTGCACTGTAGCAATGGACTTCAGGTAAAGTTAGACCACGATTTAGGAAAAGAGAATGGGAGGAGAAGTTTGTTTGGGAGATCAAAATCTCCAGGGACAGAGCTTGATAATGGATTTGCCAGACGAGACCCTGTCATGAAGGAGAAAGTCGAAAGGGTAGGTCTTATGAAGCTGGGTGGACAGAGGACGTTTGTCAACTCCACTACGAATGCAATTGACAGAAGCACCAGCAACATTGCGTCGGCAAGGATCAATGCGCAGCACGGAAAAGACAGCGGCCTGCAGTCTGTGCACAATGAACGCCAACAGCAGAGGCAAGCAGAGCTCCAGCACACCTCCAATGACGCCACGTCCGCTTGGAGAGACTTGGAGTGCAGATGTCCGTGTGGTGGCGCTGAAGCACCAATGCAACAAATCGACTGTGGAGTTCCCCTGTGCTCCAAGCGACACGACACGATGCACATCCAGGGTAGGGTGTGTCACAGGGTGGAGTCGACACCAGGGGGCATCCAGGGGAAAATGAACTATACTAAACTGAACAGCGTCTGCGTACCAGGTCACACAAACTCTGCTGTCAAGATCACGTACCTCATTCCACATGGCATTCAAGGGGTGAGAGGTTTGCCTTAAACATGTCCTTTCTGAAAGCTAATAGCACCTCATCAGCCAATTTTACCAGCCATTACGTAATATGTGTAATTATCCTATTTTACAGGTTGTTAGTCTTTAGGAATTTTTGCTTTACAACTTGACTTGACAGGAATCATTCATGGTCTGTTTCTGCCTTTCCATTGCATATCTACAGCTTTGACTGCAGGATATCAAAATTCCTCCCGCCTCCTCGCACTGAAAGTCGTATTCAAATTCTCGGTGAACTGTGAAACCTGAGAACTGAAACGATAAATTATTACAGCTCTGTTTTATTGTTTAATTTGAATTTCGGGCAACACTCTTGAAAAGTAAAACATATTACATCTGCAGACTCTGGCCTACTGATGAGAGAGGAAATCACAAAGGTAGCTTGGTATTCTCTCAACAGTCTTAAATCAGGGATTTAAAAAGACAACGACTTTATATCATACCAGGAAGGTCACCCGTCCCCTGGACGACCATTTCAAGGAGCTGTCTTCAAGACGTACTTTCCAGACTGCGAGGAGACCAGAAGGCTCTTACCCAGGCTGGTTAGAGCCTTCCGGCAAGGCCTGACCTTCCAGGTGGCAGGCAAAGAATCCGAGGCCCATGTTTGCTGGGGCTGTATCCCGCACAAGACCAGCCTGCAAGGAGGCATGTCAGGGTGAGTACCTGAGGTGAAGAACGGGGCACAACACTCAGTCTTAGAGGTTGAGCAGCCTTGGTTTTGTCTCTTTCAGCAATGGCTACCCCGATGCCACCTACCTGAGCCGCTTGTCTGAGATCCTTACCTGCCACGGGATTGAGGAGCGGCCCCCCAAGTGTCAAAAATAAAAATCCGCCAACTGCAAGTTCTCATATAGTTTTGTCCTTTCAATCTTTTCTAACACTGTACCTGACACGACCGAAGTACCTCTTTTGAGCACACAAGTGCAAGTAAGTAAATGTAGGCTTCATGCTTTTATTACTATTTTATATTTTAAGTCCTAGTGGTTCATTGGAGTGCCTCATTATATGTGTCACATGACAAAAGCTTTTATTATTTGTTTACTTTTTAAGATAATATGTTATTTTATTGGAAAGTGTACAGTATGCCTATTTTAACATGTAAATATGTGGCTTATTAAGAAAGTCTTCATAAAAGTGGCCAAGCTACTGTAGAATAAAAAAAAAGGAAATCTTGTTTATAAAAGGTTAGAGCGTTTGATTTTTTTTCTCCATCAGTGCATGAATAAAAAAAAAAACATCTTTTGACTTTTGTTTTATTATGCTTTTTTATTAGTCCTGGAAAACATGTAAGGCATATGGTAACATTACACACTGAAGCGTTACAAGCTCTAGAAGGCCATGTGGACACCATGGCACCACGCAGTAAACCCAGACTCAAGCACAGAAGCAGCATCAATTCAAAGGGTTTAAAAAACAAAGTCGAGACAAGCGTCGGTGCGACCAGGAAAAACCCAAAATAAACCCCCCACCCCCTAAAAACAAAAGAAAAAGAGAATCAGCTCCGAAATAAACCTGTTGGGTATGCCTGGTAGAAAAGCCGCCAGTGGTGGCTGGATTTGAACAGGTGGATGCAAAGTGAAGTTTCTGAAGCGTTCCCAGAGATCGGTTAGAGGTGCGTGATGATAGTAGACGCCAGGTACGATAAGAGTGCCCATGCTGAAGGTGAGGACCGGGGTTCAGGTGGCACAAGAGGCAGTGGATTGGCTTCAGTTGGCAACTTGAAACGACTGGAAGGGTATTCTCCCTCATGTCATATGACTACGTGACAACTAAACTAACATGAACGAGACCGTGAGCTGTACATACTCGTGATTGATGAGGCATGCGTCCTGGTACTACTGTGACGGGCCCGGCCAGATTGTACTTGCCTAGTATTTCTGCAATACTGCGGTGGCGCTGCACTACCGTACCCTCGAAATCTCCGCCCAAAACTACGAACAGCCGTGAGTGGGTGCGATCAAGGACGAGGCGCTGAAATCAGGAAGTAACACTCTGGCAGAACCCTAGCCTTATATTTTCGTGAAAAAGAACATTGAAGCTCATGTGAAAATGTCTATGGTGTGAAGAGAAGATGACGTTGTGGTTTGAGCGGCGGATTTAGTGAAACATTTGACGTTGCAATTGTTTGAAAACCTCAATGGAAGTGGTTTATTACTCAAAAATAAACTGCTGTTTTGGGATGACCTGAGAAACCATACAGAACCGAAAAGCAATTCATCTCAAAGCTGAATGTTGAGTACCTCCGAGGGGTGGGGATAGGGAAGGGGGCAGATGCGAGAGCCAAGAATGACAACCTCGGGAGGGGGGGGGGCTGTGTCTACTACACTTACTGTCTTTAGAGCATTTATTTTTTCACATTTTGCGAAGGGATCATATCTAGCATTGCATAAAAAAAACTTTGAAGGTTACTTAGTCCTGTGCATCGAAGTGTTCTTGCATAAGAAACACCCACTGCGCTGACTGAGTTCATGTCGAAGGAATTTTAGCACAAAAGACGAAGGGGTGTGTGGGGGGGGGTGCATTGACAAAAAAAAAAAAAAAAGATTTTAATGTCTTCTCCACATGCCAATGTAATTTCAAATTCCAGATGTGAAGGACAGATTTGATTTTTTTCTATGTGTGCGAGTGGAGTAGGAAGACCGGGTGGGGGCGGGGGGGGGGGGGGGGGGGGGCGGGCCGCCCCCTCTTTCCCTACACCGGGTG
>CAAKHD010003899.1:10950-22063 GCA_901007705.1 Fistularia tabacaria
GCACCGGGAGGGGGAAACGAAAAATAAAGCAATAAAAAAAACCCAATGTTTTTTTTTAAAAAAAAAAAAAAAAAAAAAAAAAGCTAATAGTGTTTTTTGGATGCAGAGATGTCTGCAGACTTTCACCATTCGTTTCCACCCGTCCTCCCTCATGCCTCACATCTTCCCGTGACATCCCCCGGAAAAGGGAACAGCGGGCGAGATAGGAGCTACCCGGCGCGATAACATGAGGGAAAGCACTGATAGAAGGAAAAGACAGAGGGAGAGAAGTAGCGGATGAATAACACACTCAAGAACAGATGGAGGGATGCGAGGTGAGAGAGAGAGAGAGAGAGAGAGAAAGAGAGACGAGGATGTAAAGGGAGACGCCGAGCCAAAATTAATTAAAACACAGGAAAGACAAAGAGGGTGAGACACTAACGGGGAGGGGGAAGAAAGAAGGAGGGTTTAACATGCGTGGAGAAAGTTGCCAGCAGGGAGTGGCGTTCGACAGAGAGATGATTGATCACCACTCAGCTGGAGCAGGCAGGTATTCAAATCACAGCGCTGGTATCACGTCCACAAGCCAGTCTTCCTCCCCTCTCCGCCTCTCCACATGGGCGCAAATGCACCGGGAAGCCCACCCGGCGCAGACTTAACTCTCCCGACGTGCCGCAATTAAACTCGTGCGGTACCTGCTCCGGTGTAGGATTACGAATTCTGGAGATAAAACCTTGCCTACCTGAAACCCTAGCTGAAGTTGGCAAAATTCTCGTAGCTCTTTGGAAAATTACTATTCGATTATACTGGTATGATGCGTATTGCCGCGTTATTGCTGCCTTATTATCGTGTTATTACCCGAAACCAAATCGGGTAAAAATAATTCCACAGAAATACGTCTCGTGTCAACATAACTTCAAATGATTAAGAGCTCCTGTTTTGTTTGTTTTTTTCTTCTTCATCTCCTCTTACTGGAATTTCAAGTGCCTGTCTTCTTACAAGCGCGAATCGAATTCTATTCACGGCCATTGTATCTGGAAGGAGACGAGCCATCCCAGGGACAAATTATTTGTAATGGAGACAAACACGTATAAAAAAAGAAAATAAAAAAAAGAAAGCAGGTGCCAATTACAAAAATCTAAATAGACACGTATAAGAATGTAGAGTGTTTCTCGTGTCACGCTTTGCAGCACCAATCCACTCATACCTTCAATCACGCACACACACACACGTCGAGGCGGTTTAATGTGGAGAGTGGAATTGATGATTTGGTGTTTTGTGTTACTTGAGGTGGGCTGACACCCACTCCTGGCAGAGATAAAAAAAAACAAGCATTAACCTCTTTTACAATTGCTTTAAAAAAAAAAAAAAAAAGAAAAAAAAACCTTTGTGATGCAATCACGGCCATTTTGTGTTCAGCTCTCTCTCTCTTTCTATGAAAACAAGTTTAGCCAGTCCTTTTGAAACAGCATCTTTGTTAAGAAAGCGGGGCCTTTCACACCGGTGATGACGGAAAAGGGACTGAGGATGGAAAGCACACTCTGAGACACACACACACACACACAAACACACACACACACACACACACACACAAACACGGACCGTGGTGTTAATGTTATGTACAGTTAATAAAGCCCACTTCAAGTCTTCGTGTGAGGCGGTCGCGTTGTTTCCGAGCAAATACGTCGGCACCGGTTTTCACTTCAAAGATGGTCGCCTCTTCCACGTCGCGCCCTGCTATGTGGATGCTCAGTTGATCGAGCGCGAGCGTGAACGAGAGCGAGGGCGCTCGCAGCGGAGAGAGGGAGAGAGAGAGAGAGAGAGAGAGAGAGGAGGGGAAAAAAAGAAGACAGCAGAACGGTTTTTCATGGCACTGCAGAGACGCAAATGTTTTTTCAATGAGGGCCTACAGTCACACACACCGCCGTGTGCATTTTGTGCCTTTTTAGGTGCAACGAAGCAGCGACTCGCAATTTGGCGTGTCTTCAAATGGCACGGGCGTTTGTTATGTTCGGAATAAAATCGCTTTCTCCGACAGCTGTTCATTTGGAATGCGTCTCCCCCCCCCTTCTATTTAGTTCTTTTTTTTTCTCCCCTCTCTCCTCCCTTCTCTCGAGATATCGTCGTGTGTCTGTGTGTGTGTGTGTGTGTGTGTGTGTGTGAGAGTCAGGTGTGTTTGGCAGGGGACTGATGGGGCGGTCGTCAATGAAGACAATTAAACACCTCCAAGGCGCTCAGCCAAAACCCCCGGCCCTCCACTCCCTCCGTTCCGCCGCCCCCACAGGCACTCTGTCTTCTGCTCGTTTTCCCTCCTCCTCGCCGCCTCTCTCGGTCTCCGCCTCCTCCCACTCCTTGTAGTCTTCTCTAACCCCGGAGCTGTTCCATCACAAAACCCGTCTCGTCGTCTTCTTTTTTTTTTTTTTTTGAACCCAGGATTGGCTGGATGATCTGATGGAGATGAGGAGCGAAGGTTGCGGGAGGTGCGTAATCCCCGTCACGTCAGGGGTTTGGAATTTTCGAATACTTTACAAATCCCTTCTGGGAAATTGCTCCCTGCATTTCACCCATCATGAAGCAGCGGTTGGCGGGTCGTTGCCTTGCTCAGCGGCACCTTCCAGGCTCGGAGGAATTCTGGAATTGAACCAGGAACTTTCAATTCCAAGGCGACCTCTCTTGCCGCCTGAGCCAAAACGTTGGCAAATCGTGGAGCCACATTCATTCGATCATTCATTCATTATCTGTGACGCTTGTCATCCGCTCAGGGTCGCGGGGGGGGGGGAGGGGGTTGGCCTGCTGCGATTGGACGAGAGGCAGGGTTCAGCCCCGACCCGCCGCCAGTCATTCACAGGGACACTTAAAGAGACGTACAAAAATTCACCCTCTCATTCGCGTCACAGAAAGACTTCAAAAATTAAATAACTTATTCACACGTCATATAGAGACAGACAACCATTCGCTCATATTCACATAACTGAGCAATTTAGGGTTTCGATGTAAATGCAGCATGTTTTTGGAGTGTGGGAGGAAACCCAGACACGGGGTGAAAATATAGCCTTCCCACAGAAAGGCGGACTCACTTCTTTTTGTGAGGCGGAAGCGCAAACCTCACTGACCATCTTCAATATCTAAGTCCATTTTCTGACCCTTATATGCAGATCGAACGTTGGTGAGAGCCTTGCAAGAAGAAGCACGCATACGTACACGCACATACAGGATCCGCCTATGCATAAGCATGCAAACATCACGGCGAGAATAACACCAACAATAAAGATGGCGTTCGTGGTTTTTAGTTTGTTTTCTGTGTTTTTTTTGTTTTGTTTTGTTTTTTCCCCTGTTGTCACTTTATAGAATATGTTGGAATGGCAGCAGATAGAATTCAGAAAAACACATTCAGGTGTTCACACATCCTCTGGGACGACACCAAGCTGGGTCTCTCTTCATGTAATGGCACGCAAAAAAAAAAAAATAAAGCACACCTCGCCTCATGTGCTCACAACGCCGCCTGTCGCTACCGACCGCCGCCACCAGCTCGCTCACGCGCATCCCAGGCATCGTATCTAGAGGCTCGATGTTCTCCTGCACTACTTTCACCCTCCCCCCCCCAAAAAAATAAATAAATAAGTAAAACAAATGCTACGTGTAAATTACCCTTACACTTGAAAATTGCTGCTTTATGACAATTAAATTAATAATAATAATAAAAAAAAATGTAGTTACTCAACATTTTCCAATAAGACACAACTTTTTTTGGCAAACACACCTCAGCAAACTGGAACCAGATGTTACCTGCTGGGAGCCAGTGCGCATTCCTCCGCATCGCTTTTTCACCAAATTTGGTCAAACTCTAGCCTTCCATTTCAATGTGCTTTGTTCTGAACGTAAACAGTGACACAGCTTCTGACCTTTTTTGAAGGAATTGCAAATTGTGTACATATTTCCGTCGGTGTTGTGCATGGGCCGAGGCGAGCACGCTCCAGGCCCGACTGTGTTGATATTACGCGCCATGAATGCGTTACATCTGGCCCCGTCAGGAGCTTAAGCCTTTGACATTTACCAACTTCGCAAACTGTTTCCCGCAACCTATTGAAAAACATTGCATGTTGATAAACAGGCCAATTACAGGAATGCATGAAATCAAGTGTAGCACTGACGCGCCTTCGTCTGGTGCTTCGCCTGCGCGCAGCTATTTAGGGAACAGCTTGATGCGCTCCGTCTCCAGCAGGCATGGCGGTAAACTGGCATCGTGTCTGGGAAGGGATTTTGTCAGGAAACCCCTCATTCTGCCAGCAGCCGCAGCTGATACCGCTAATTAATACCAATTAGTTGGTATTATTCGAGACTTTGACAACAAGTTTGCCCTTAATCGGGGTGGGGCTATCACTCCGAGATGTAACTCGATGTTATTAAGGTGTCAAAACCATCGCAAAGGAAAGTAGGGGAGGGATCGTTGCAGAAGACCAAGGAAGCTCCTCCAATGTTGGCATGTTTGCAGCACAATTGAATATGTATGGATACTCTCTTCTTTGACTTACACTACGGCAGAAATATGTAATGTATTAAATTATATTAGATTAAATGAAATTAAATTGACTTAAATGAAATGTAATTAATTAATAATTGAAATTGATAAATGTAAAGAATAAAAAAAAAGAAAAAAAATCCCTATCATCTTTTCAAATTGCATCCTAAAATACACGCACAATGATAGATTGAATACATTTTCCAGAGTATGTCTTTGGAGATTTTTGGTCGTGATCCAGCTCATGGTTAATTCTTGTCAAAATCTTTTTGTGGCAACTGGACTTCCCCTGACTACGTTTCACCTCTCTCCCGAAAATTATTCATTTTATTTATTATATTAATTCATGTTTTATGTTGTGTCCCAAATGTATGAAAGGATATGCTAAACCAGTGGTTCTTAACCTGGGTTCGATCGAACCCCAGGGGTTCGGCGAGTCGGTCTCAGGGGTTCGGCGGAGGTCAAGAGACACACCCGACCCATATGATTTGTGATGACAAGGCCCGCTTGGCCATCATTGGCTGCAGCTGGTCACGCTACATGGCTTGGACTAGCTGTGCCGCAGGGAATTCGGTGCGCTCAGTAGAGGAATTGTGACTGTCGGGTGATTTCTTTCTTAATATCTGAATCCCTTCATACTAACTATGTCCAGCGAAAAAAGAAAGTGGTCGAATGAATATGTGCAATATGGATTTACATGGATGATGGAACGTGTCAGTATCCTATCTGCATGATTTGCAATGCCAAGTTGAGCAATTCTAGTCCAGCACCGGCAAAACTAAGGGAACGCTTCCTTCAGCTTCATGGAGATGGGAAATACAAGAACAGAGATTCCGTGAAAAGGCGACCCTGCCTGTTCTGGGCTTTGTATCCATCGACAAACCGATCCTCGCGTCATCGTACGAAGTTGCTTTCCTGATCGCAAAGCAGGGAAAACCACACGGCATCGGGGAAACGCTCATAAAACCAGCTGTGTTTAAGATGGCGAATACCATGCCGGGAAAAGCTGCTAGAGATAAGTTATCCCAAATTCCTCTTTCAAATGACGCCATCAGCTCCAGAATGTAATATTTTTTCCACCCATAAAAGAAAAATCTGCATTTTTGGATCCCACTGTTGATGCCTAGTTTTGAATTTGAAAAAAAATCACATTTTATTTTTGCTTTTAAGAAGGGTTCGGTGAATGGGCATTGGAAACTGGTGGGGTTCAGCACCTCCAACAAGGTTAAGAACCCCTGTGCTAAACAATTGGCCAAACCCTGAAAATGCAAACAGCCCTTTCTAGCCCACCACTTTATTTTTCCCATATTAGCATTGGCAACATTAGCCTTCTTGTGTCGAAAGCCTCACCGACAAGCTCTGCGTCCACTGAATGTAACGAGAAACAACCGATGAGCAGTTATAATGTATCAGAAATGTGCAATTATATCGTAGCATTAATTGAGAAAACAAACAGCGTTCATTCTTTTTTTTTTTTTTTTGAAAAGCATTTCAGAGAAAGGGTTGCAGATCAATACTGGCTGAGAGAGGAAGCGTGTGTATGTGTGTGGTATATCTCTGTACTCATGGTTCGCCCGCGGACACGTATGAATCCAAGCCGCGATGCTTCGTATTCTCAGCGGCGAGTCAACGAACGACTGGAACATAGTTTTTCTTCCCTCCATATTCTACCCCTCTTTTGCCTCTCTGCTCTTCGCCTTATAAAAATAGATGAAAGCACGTAACAATGGGAAAGAGGGGAGGGGGGGGGGGATTATCCTCCCGCTCCTTCCCTCGTCCCCTCTCTCAATTTTACGTTTGAGGACGCACTTTACGTGTCTCATACGGCGGACAAACGAGAAGCTTTTCCCTTTTAGAAGCGAGCTGTCTCGCTGTGTCCTAGCCACGCTGAGATTTACACGCCCTGACCTACGACCCCACACGAGGACGCCGCCGCCACCGCCGCTCACGCTCATCCCTCACAGACAGAAAAAAATAATAATCGGGAAAAGTCCCCAACAAATAAAATCCTCCCCTGTCGGAGTGAAGCTCAGGCACGTCACGTCAACTTTGTGCTCTTCACTCTTTAAGCCATTAAAATGGTATCTGGCATCCCCTCATTCTTATCATCAATATTGTTACACACCTTTGGATTGATTATTGTAAGAGACATGACCATGAATGCTACAATTGTCTGCCATATTTGAGTTGATCTGAGTATACAGTACATATGTTGATGGATGATTATATTGCAGGGAAGGAAAACATGCTCATTATCTTGCTTCGGACAATCCTCCTGTGCTTTCCTCAGATGTGTGTAGAGAAAGCGGGGAGGTGGTGGTGGTGGTGGTGGGGGGGGGGGGGGGGGGGTTTGTTGCACGGTGGGGGGCTTAATGCATTTTCTGGGACTTTTTTTTTTTTTTTTTTTAACAAAGGCTCATCCATTTAGTCCATTGGAACTGGTTTTCCCTGGCGACCGCGGGGCAAGACATTCACATAACGCTCGCCATTAGCGCCATACATGTTTTATGAGAGCCGAGCTCTCGCCCCTACTTAAGACGAACATCCGCCGGACCGTCCGTGTCGTGTACCCGTGAAATCAACGTGGTTCGTGCGCGTTAGTCTATAAGAAAGGAGAAAAAAAAAAAGGACATTTGGCACTCAAGTGTTTGTGCGCGACCCGCCAGTGTTTGCTCTCTCACTTGTGAATGTGAAGCCGCTTGCTTACACATTGTTGACCCATTTAAGGGCTGCTCTCTCTCTAAGCTCACAAGAGATGCGTGCATCCCAACCGTTCTTATGCATAACCATCCGACCAAGGCGAATGCAAAGAAATGAAGAATATATATGTATTTTTTTTTTTTTGCAATTAAGAAAAGGCATGTGTGTCTGGTCCCTTCTCATAAATACATGATATCCCTTAAATTTTGTTATGTTCCTCTCTCTCTCCATTTTCAGCCGTCTGGGGATATGAGAATTTCCAAGACACGCCAAATCCTCGAAATTAAATGTCGTCAGCGAATTAAACCCCCTGGAATTATTTTGGGGGCTGGCAATTTTTCGCTCCCTTCTCCGAATAGGGATTTGAACCATTCGCTGTGTCAGGTTGAGTCCGGCGGTTTGACTAATTTAACCCCATCCCTGTCCGTCATCACCATGTTTGGAATTTCAGACCACCTGGCTGTTGCCTGCTTTCACCAACACCCCCCTCCCCATGTACTTTTTTTTTTCCTGTCGTTGTTTTACCTGGAGGTTGTTTAGCGTTCAGCCATGGTGGCTGTCTTTTCAAACAGCTTAAATGCTGCAATCACCCCGACAAAGACTATGCACACTCCAGCGAGCCTAAGCATGACTTCCTGCGAAGAAAAAAATAAAAACCTAAGCGTCCGTCATGAGGCCACCGTTTAGACCACAATAGAAACGGTAGCCCGAGAACCCAAACACATCAGCCGGCACAATCGGGACTCAAGTAATGTGACACTTTCACCAAACAATGGCGGTAAATGTGGCGTGGACGTGACGGGGGCCGAGCCAGGTGAGTTATTTTCTTTTCTTTTTCTTCCTCTCAACAGGGGCTTACAAAACAGATTAACCCTTTGAACAAATGCAGTGGGGGCACACCTGTTTCCACGCGTTGAGGCGGGGGGGGAGGGGGCGGTGATCCGACTCTTTGACTGCTTCCTGTCCCTTTTGTTTGCGGTCCCACCCGGAGACTAATGGCTACCTCGAAGGCTAAACCAATAGCATTTATCTGGTGTCTGCGGCTTAGACTAACCCTCCCCAGGCTACTGCTCTGGCAGAATTTCCAGGACTTGTCGCAAGAGTGTCTCCGTGAGGATTCAAGAATGTGAAAAGCCGTAATGAGCGGGGAGGCTGCAGAGACTTTAAGTTTTGTTTCGAGAAATTCTTTTGTGGGTCTATTTTTTGCACTGACTTTAGTCAATGAATGTCACTTTTTAATTGTCCCCTTATCACGCAACCCCTGGGGGGGGGGGGGTGATCATGAACGGCAGACGGAGCTGACGCCGGGACAAAGGAGGCCGCCGCGCGCAGCCCCCGCCCACCGCCGGCAGGATAAAAAGATAGTACCTCGACACAATGGCCGTATAAACTCGACATATCGTCGGTGGACGATGAATATATTGTATCTGTCAACGTGAACACACATCATCGCGTTGCATTGCAATAACATGCTTATTATCTGTTTTTGTATTTTGTTGGTTTTTGCTACCTTATGACATTATTACATATGACAATACACACTTCTAACCTTGAATATGTTGCAAGGGAAACATATATTATTTTTTTCCCCATTCCAATGTCTGCCTTCGGGAAAGTATTCTTAATTTACAAGCGGTGATGGGGGATATAAAGGCTATCAGAAGTCAGTGGGAGAGACACTGAGGAGACAGGGGGGGAGACCCGGAGGCAGCGGAGATGAAGATGCCGAGGTTCTCTTTGGCAGCGAGGAGGATGGATAGGATCGGGAATTAGTCCATCAGACGGACAGCGCATGTTTGATGGTTTTTGACATGCACAGAGCAGGAATAGTGAAGATCTGGGTGGAAGGATGCTGAGGGTGGAACTGCCAGGCGGGAGGCCTGGAGGCAGACCGGACAGGAGAGTCATGGGTGGAGGGAACCAGGACATGAAGTCAGTTGGTGCGAGAGAGGAAGATTCAGAGGGGAGGGATAGATTGAGGTAGGTGATTGGCCGGAGGGACCACCGAAGGGAGCAGCAGAAGACGATTCTCATTTGACAAAACTGTCGAAATCAGATGAACATCCATCAATCCATCAGTCCATCTATAATTCTATCCGCGGCTCAAAACTGCACAGATGAACTGGTCCCATTATCCAGTTATGAGTCAAAACTCCTCGGTCAGTCGCAGACGCCGATGTTTAGAACTCAAGACGCAAAGAAGCCCACCTTCAGACACATAAAACAAATTCTTTTTTCTACATAAAAACACCTGGCATGACTAACTAATCATAGCGGGTTCCAGACGGTTAAGCTTTAGTGAGATCCGATCTAAATTTATCTTCTTTTTTTTGGTGTTTTTTGAGAGAGCGAGAAAGAGGAAAAAAAAAAAGGGGGGGGTGAGTTATGACTTCATCGCCACGCACGTCGTGAATCTGAAGTCGTGTCAGGGCAACATAAATCAGCTTAATCCCGGAGTGATTCCAGACATGGCAAGGACACATAAAATGTGCATATATGTTTATTCATAAACACTCACCTCGCCTTCCTGAGATAATTTGGCTGGAAAAAAAAAAAAAGGAGGGGAGGGAGGCGTTAAACCTTGCTCGAGCAAGGTTTAATCTTAATCAAAAGCAACTGCAGATTATGCACAGCCAGATATAACAGATGGTTTTCCAAGTGAAAATTGCATTTTTCCAGACATTTCTTGATTGTTTGCGCTTTTCACCCTCCCCGCTGGCTGTTATTATGATTATTACTGGCCCTGCTTTCGGGCGACTTCATTTTTGTTCTTGCGGGGCATTATCCCGGGGCTTAGACTCTGCTGACCAATTCCGAAAATGTCCCCGTCGGGACTTTTTCATTAGCATCAAAGTCTTAATCCATTGCGATACATACATGCGGCATAATCCCCCCACCCCTCTTGAAAAGACGGTAGCCGTCAACTCTTGTGTTCTTTGGCTGAACTCTGCAGGAGGACAAAGAAATGTGCTTCTGAAGCATCTGAGAAGGAGCAGCAGAGGCCTTTGAGGCAGAAAATGTAGGCGTTGGCTGAAGAGGAGTGCGAGCATATACGGTGTATAAACAGATGTTTTGTTTTTTTTTTAACAGAGAGACGGCGTGCATTAAGATAGCAGTGAGCCCCCTTTTTTGTCTCGCAGGCTTTGATGGAAAAGGCTGCAAGCCCAGGAGTTTATCCTCTGGCAAAGGTGACGATGGGAGAGAGAAAACCGGGGAGAGACAAAAGGCAAATGTGGGAAGGTGTAGGTTTTATTATAGTATGTTCAGGGTTGTTATGCAACCTGAGAGGACTTTTTTTAAAAATGTGTTTGTGTGCGTGCGTGTGTGTGTGTGTGCGTGCGTGCGTGCACGCGCCGGGGCGAGAGACTGTGTCATTTTAATCTGAAGTGCTGATGATATGAATAGGGCGGAAAAAAAAATAATGAGAAACAAAGAATGCACAGTTAAGATCCAGAGAACACTTCCACTAATGAAATGCAATCTTTGACACATTTTTTTTTTATTTTTTTTTATAATCCTCACACACACACACACACACACACACACACACAGACTCACACACACACTCACAGAAAATAAACAACACCGGGGGTTTTGGATTTAGAGAGTGATGTGTGCGTTTATACGTGTGCAGACTGCAAAGCTCCAAATGGACAGAACACTTAAAAAAAAAAAAAAAGTTCTCTATTTCCTCTCAAGTCTCCTCTGATATGGAGAAGCAATGTTACATACCTTACCCCCCCCCCCCCCACACGTATGTACGTGTATGTCTGATGTTTGCATCTCCCTCCGCTCAATATGAGCAGTAATGAAAAACAAAAAGTAGTGCCGACCGTTTTCGGCCCGAGGGAGGGACGCAGACAGGCGGGTACTTCTTTGTTCTACAAACTTCTCCTACCCAAATCAGCCCCCCCC
>CAAKHD010003901.1:14845-25057 GCA_901007705.1 Fistularia tabacaria
AACGTCACCTTCCCTGCAACCCCCTCCTCTCTCTTTCTCCCTCTCCTTGTCTTTTGTGGGCCGCCCCCTTTGTCTTTTCTTCCCTTTTTTTTTTTTTTTTTTTTTTTTGTTTTTTTTTGTGAACATTTCTCTCTCAGGCTCCGTTCGATCAACATCTGGCAAAATATCAGTCTGTCCTGACCCGCGGCCTGATAACTAATGAACCGACCTAGTTTAGGATAGGTTGTTGCCAGAGGTTGGGCTGTCGGTGTAGCTGTACTACTAGTTCACCGAAACAGGGACAGTCAATAATCTGCCCCGACGTGCATCCTATGGGCTCAGGGTAGCTGACGGGAAGCTTTGCTGCTCCAAATAAAGCAGTTTTCCTCTTGCCACCTCACCGGTGAGTATGTATAAACCGGATTTGCAGAGTCGTCTCGGTGTCATTTGACCTGAGTTAATGCCCCACTTTAAATTTGCGAGGTGCCGAGATATTCCCGGGTCCCGGAATGTCTCCGTGATTTATCGGGGTGGTTGTCGGGTATATTAACCGACAGCGGTAAAAATAAATAAATTTTGCGCAGTCGCCAGTATTTCACCGGAGCTCAATGATCTGTGAATCAACTTGATTATTTGGCGGTCAAAGGTGCAGGTCGCTTTAACCCCGCCATCTCGCAGGACTCCATACAGCACCATAATTGCTCATAAACACTGACATTACATTTTAAATACCCACTGGGTCAAAGGTGAGTCTCCCTGACACCTTGTTGTTTTGCCGGGTGTTGGGCACTCCTGCACTCTCCCCAGGTGCTGCACCAGGTCTTCACCGGGACTTTTTCACCAGAGACACTTCCACGATCCTTTCACGGACAAAGTTCTTGCTTGTATTTTGGGACCTTCGCCATCATGCAAGAAGTCCTCTTGGCCACACTTTGAGTTTCTTGGCTTTCTGAAACGCTCTGTAGATCTGTGATCTGTAGATCAGATCAAGGCTACATGTCCATATCCAGCCCACCCTGGAACCGCTCGCATGTTTTCTCACAGTCGCGACTTCAGATGGAAAATCTTTGGACGCAAGCGAGGTCTTGGGAAAAAAAAGTCTTTGTGCTCTCTCAGCAAAGTATCAGTCCATCCATCCATCCATCTGTACTTCCCCTCCCTCCAGGAGGCCAGGCCTGCATCTCCTCTCCCCCGTCCATCATGGAAACCCTCTTCTTTTTATAGACGAATTCTAGACGTTCATCGCCATGGTGACATAGCCGATCGGTCTTTCCGCCCAATCCCGTGGCATCCCGTCTCACTGAAACATACATTCTTTGTATCCCTTGTCTTCTCTGCCTGAGTCGCCTGCTGCTACGGTGTAAAAACTCCAATCTGACAGGTCGGCGGATGCAAACAAGGTCGGGTTTGTAATTCTATTTTATCCTCTGGCATTTTTCCCTTCTTTTTTTTCCCCCTCATCAGGGGGTTACACAGGTCAGCGGTTTGCCAGCTTACCTCTTTTTAACACAGACTCCAGCAGCTCTCCCTGCTGTGAAGGTTTTTTTTTTTTTTTTTTTTTTTTTTTTAATTACAGGCCCCATTAACACACACTTTACATCCTTACCCCAGCTATGCCATTAAGGAATCAATAGCGTTTGGTTTAATTCATTCATTTATTCTTCTGTTTTTCCCCTCTCTCTCTCTCTGCTTTTTCTAAGAAGGTGATCTATATTTATAGATTCTCGCGCGCACCGGCTCGCCGTTTCCTGTCTCGATTACGGTGAGGCGCTAATATTTAGCCGTAGCATTGGGGAAAAATCCGAGGTTTGTTTTCACAGCACAGCGGTGGAGTAGCTTCTAGCGGTACTCTGTGATGACAAATAGTCCTTCGGTTTATGCCGAGGTGTCTAACATATGCCCGCGTTCCCCTGGTCATGCCGCGCCACCATGTCCCATTAACAGCGGTTTATGGACCTTAGTAATGGCCTTGCACTATTGATAATGGGCTTGGGGGATGATTTTTAGCGGGATGACCCGTCGCCGCAGAGCTTGTCTTTCAGCCCAATGACAGCGGCCCTAACTTCTGTGTAAACAGATTTAAGTGTGTCAAAGTATCTCGGAGCCCCTCTGCCCACCCGACGCCGAACGGCGAGGTTTCGTCACGTCCTGCAGCGCTACAATCACTGTATGGTCGCTAGCCGACGTCAAAAAGAACCGCGTTGGCCGAAGCTCACAATATTCTCCGTCTGATCCACTCGTAGAGATCGCTGGCAAATTCACCGCAGAGTAAACCGCCGCCATTCTCCCCGGCTGAGATGTCATGGCCGCTGGATTCCCGTGGACAGCGCGCCGCCCGTCCGGAATTTGCTGCGTATTTATTGTGCTCCCCGCGCATTTGTCGTCGCGGACAGTTTGATTTCGTTGGCGGTTGAGCGTTGATTGAGTGTCTCCGCCCAACGGAGCACACCTTCCGAACATATCGATCCTGGTCAGGATCTGATAAAGGTCGGGGTTTTATATTTGCCGCTCGAGGGCACAAAGGTGTCATTTAATGGAGTTCCGTGTCCACTTAGACAAATGAGCCACACGAGCCATCATGTAGGGCAACAGCGCCAGATGATGGACCATTGGATTGGGCTGTTCTTCCTCCCTCCTTCCCCCATAATGGCGTTTTCATGCAACACTGGGCTCAGCAGCGAGACTAACCGGCCAACGCTCCGCTTTTTCTTCTTAAATCCACATGTAGACATATGAGGTGGACAAGCCGTCCTTGTCATGTGACACCGCACCGGACAGAGACCCCGGGAGCATTGATTCTGGAGCAGATAGAGGAAAGTCAGGAGTAGGAATTAGAGCGCGGAGAGCCGAGCGCTTTGGATTATCGGGTTTAGGATCGTTGATTGCTTAGCGGAGGGTTGATCTCATTGCACCCTCCCCCTCGTGCACAGGTGAGTGCACATACACTTCCACGTCGATCCTGCAATCTTCTCCCAGGCTCCCTTTGATAGATGGCTCATTCAGCTGCATGAGTGACACCTCTTTGTGTGTGTGTGTGTGTGTGTGTGTGTGTGTGTGTGTGTCCAAGTTGCCTTTTCCGTCGCCTCCATATCTTATTGTCTCCATCTCACCTCCGTCTCCTTTCCCGATGGTGCCTGTCTGGTTTCTACCTTTCCGAGTGAAGATGGTGGAACAACGGACGGATAGAAGAACATGACGATGGAGGCCTTTGTCACCTTATCATATCTTAACGTCCACGGACGATCAGAATCTGAAACGAGCGCTGGATCCCTGCAGAACTGAAGTGTGTGTGTGTGTGTGTGTTTTCTGTGTGTGTGTGTGTGTTTTCTGTGTGTGTGTGTGTGTGTGTGTGTGTGTGTGTGTGTGTGTGTGTGTGTGTGTGTGCGCGCGCGCACAATTACATCTCGTATCTCTTCCATCCTACTTAAAAGTTCAGAGCAGACAAAACATCTCCACGAATTGAGACCAGGAAACAGGCTTCAGAGTGCTTTGAGGTGGAGGTGGTGGTGGTGGTTCTTCATGAGACTGGGCGAAAACATGCCAGAAAGCCTCCACCTTTCAGCGTGTTGTCCCGGCGTTGTGGTGGCGTTCCATGCTTGGATCTGCAGTGACGTTCACGCCCTTTCAGAGCATGGCCTCCACACCTGCACACTGGCTTGACTCAGTGACACCCAGCAGGAGACAATGTGCACTTACACAGGAGCGTGACAGGAAGACAGGAAGCAGAGCCGGACGCAGCAGAGGTGAAGCTGTGGAGATTCCTCTTTGGGAGTGAGGAGGATGGAGAGGATCAGGAAGGAGTCCATCAGAGGAGCAGCACATGCTAGATGTTCTGGACTGAGATGGTTTGGACATGAACAGAGGAGGGATGGAGAAGATGTGAGTAGAAGGATGCTGAGGTTGGAGGAGGTCTTGAGGAAGACCAGAGAGGAGGTTCATGGATGGAGAGAGGAGAAGGCGAGATGGAGGCAGATGATTTGTTGAGGGTTACATAGAGCCACGTGATTGGCTGTGGGTTAGATGGAGGCAGGTGATTTTATATATATATATATATATGTGTGTGTGTGTGTGTGTATATATGTATGTATGTCTGTATAAACTATACAAAAATTAATTTGCACGGGCATGATAAGACCCTCTGCTTTAGGGGAAGACCAGAGTGGAGGTTCATGGATGGAGGGGTAGAGGACGAGAAGTTAGTCGGTGTGAGTGGAGGCAGGTGATTGGCTGAGGCCCCTGAAGCCAGCAGCCCCAAGAAGAAGAAGAAGAAAAGTGTATTGACAAATATACTGAGTTCCCCTTCTGAGTTCCCCTTCAGTTTGAATATTAGCAAACGAACAGAGAAAAGAGTCTCTCCGTATTTACGCTGTTTGCTGACTCTGTCCTTTTAAAGTGGTCTGTGCCGTTCGGGCTGTGACATAATGTCACCTAAACCCCCACTTATTCCCTCAAATATATTCCCCCTTTTTTTTTTTTTTCTCGCTCACTCTGAAACTGTTAAGTGAATTACATCTGCTGCGGTTTTTAAAACGTGCCCCTGGGCCAGGTTTTACTTCAATGGCTTTGTCTTTTGTACTTGAATGACTGCGGCGCCCACACACACAGACACACACACACACACACACACACACACACACACACGTATGCGTATTTTGCCTTGGTCTCTTTTCCGTCCAGTGTGTTGACACAATCCCAGCATTTATGAGATTACCAGAGCCCATTTGTGTTCCGGCGGGAACCATCTTGGCTCGGAGGAGGCCTCCACTGGGAACCATCTGGGCTCTGCTCAAAGCGCTCTCCACCCCGCCTCCCCCCGCCGGTCCCTTCACATTGTTCCTCCATACCTCCAAGGTAGGAGGGACTGGAATTCCATGTGGTTAATAGTATGAAACGATGAAACTGCGCGCTGGTAAATCTCCCGAGTTCCTTCTGTGGAGACGGGGATGGGTTACCGGAGGAGTTTTACGTCCACGCAGCTCTTCCGTTCCACTGAAGCCCGATGCCGGGGTTTGATTCAGAGCTCTGGCAGGCGGCAGAAGCCATTTGTGAAAGCAAGGCCCCGTTTTAACAATCGTCTCCTCAGCGGCAGAGGTATCCGCGGACCTCCAGGGGTTTCGTGAAAAGTTGTTAAACCCGAAGGTCAGAAATGAGAAAAATAAACGTGTCGATGAAGCAAACCGGGCAAAGATTTGGCAAGACGTATCTGCGTCTTCACCTTCTCCATCAGGGGCCACAGCCAATCATGGCCTCCATCTGACCCTCTCCTCTCACACCGAATGACTTCCTGTTCTCTTTCCCTCCATCCACCACTGTCCGCGTCCAAACCGTCTGAGTCCAGAACATCTAGCATGTGCTGTCCCTCTGATGGACTCTTTCCTGATCCTCTCGTCTTCCTCACTCCCAAGGAGAAGCTCAACGTCTCCATCTCTGCTGCCTCCATGTCCTCCCATCTTCTCCTCAGTGTCTCTAAACCAGACACCGTGGCTGCTCTCGACTCCATCTTCTCCGTCTTTCATCAACCCTGACACTTTTCTCCACTCGTTCCAGCCTGCTTACACATGCTCCTCCACCTTCTCCACCTCCAACCCCTGTCGCCTCACCGTTCCTCTTGGGATCCTCTCATTCATACACATGTATCCTGTCCTGCTGCAGCTAACCTTCAGAGCAGACCTCCAGCCTCACCTCTCTAGATGTTCCTCCACCTGCTCCCTGCTCTCAAATAACAGTGTCATCTGCAAACATCTACCCGCCCATTCACTTCTCCATTGAGCGAAGTTTGCAAAACGTGGACGGCAGAAGCGGTTCAACCTACAGACGCGACTGGACGTCTCACCTAAAAGCGAAACAAAGAGTAAAAATACAACTCAAGCAAATGTTTGAAAAGAGAAGCTGCCGATTGTGATTGCTGGAGGAGCAAACCCACCCTGATCACTTAACGTCTCGCTGATATTTAGCGCGTCGTACAAAAGTATTGGCTCTGCCATCTGGCTATTGATTTGAATCTCCTCCGAGCTGTCCGGGCCTCCACTCGTCTTACAAATCGTCCCTCTTGATATGAAACAATCCTTCCATTTTGTCTGCTGTTTTAGAATAATCACATATCATTGGGATGCTTTGGATGACCTGCTTTGTATGTCACTGCCGATGATCGCTAAAAATCCACAGCCGGTCGAAAAGGAGACCGATAGAGGAGGCCGACATTTCCAGGACACCATGAGAAGTCATGTTGTTTGCAGATGACATTGTGATCTGTCGTAAGAGCAGGTGGAGGAACATCGAGAGAGATGGAGGTCGAGGTCTACTCTGGAGAGGAGTGAAGGTTAGCCGCAGCAGGACAGGATACATGTGTGTGAATGAGAGGAACCACAGAGGAACGGTGAGGCCACATGGGGTGGAGGTGGAGAAGGTGGAGGAGTTTGAAGTCAACCGTCCAGAGCAATGGAGAGGGTGCAGAGGAGCAGAAGAAATGGGTTGAGGCAGGTTTGGAGAAGACAAGAAGGCAGCAGAGATGAAGATGTGGAGGTTCCTCTGTGGGAGTGAGGAGGATGGAAAGGGTCAGGAAGGAGTCCATTAGAGGGACAGCACATGCTAGATGTTCTGGAGATAAAGTCAGGTTTGGACATGGACAGAGGAGGGATGGAGAAGATCTGGGTAGAAGGATGCTGAGGTTGGAGGAGGTCTGGAGGAAGCAGAGAGGAGGTTCATGGATGGGGGGGGGGGGACAGGACGGTAGATGGTGTGAGAGGATACAGTGAACAGGGTTGGATGGAGGAGGCTGATTGGCTGTGGAGACCGCTGAGGAGAGCAGCCCAAAGGAGGAGAAGATCTTTAATCCAAATGTTACCTTGATGACTCCTAGAAACATCTCACAGCTCATATCTGACACCTCTCCCATATGTATACTGTATATGTAGAGACGTTACCCATGTATGGGGGAGGTTTTCCTGGGAAAGGGCGTGCGGAGGGAAGGCGTCTCAGCCAGCCCTTGCCATGGATACATGGTCCAGATGAACGGCCGGAGGAGAACACGCGTGTGCACGACAGACCGTCCAGCTTCCCTGAACCGCCTCCATGCAGCGCCTCGCTCTTCTGACAGTAACCATATCCAACGGGTGGATTTACACAGATATAAATATATACATTTTCATACACACAGCTGCCACAAAACGCTTTGGATTTTTTTTTTTTTTTTTTTTTGTGCTTTAATAATAGAACCAATTTTGCATTGGTTAATAAAAGCGTTTTAGCGGCGCTGAGAAGCCGGCGGAGCAGTTTACAAACTTAATTCCCCTCAGATTTCCCTCGTGGCTGCAGCACTAAGCAGCCCGAGTCTTAATCGCTTGACTTCTCCCTATCTCTTCGGCACACCTGCCCTCTCACTTTCCCGCTGACTGAGGCTTTAGAGGAGATGAGAAAATTCAATCGATCCCCCCCTTTACCCCCCGCCCCGCCCGCCGTCGTCCATCACTTATGAAACAAAACGTAATGAATAGATAATTAGTCTGAATAGGCACAATTTTGTTATAGTCCATTATGGACAATGTTGTGAAATCTTTCCTACTTTGTCAGCAGGGTTAGGTATTCCAGTGCCCTCATTTGTCGGCTTTCGGGAATTGCACGCCGGCCGTCTCTAATTGCAAATTATTTACACTGCGAGGAAAAAAATGAAATAAAACACATGTAGCATGACAATGTCAAGAGCCTTAATTAAAGCTGAAGCCCGTCTTACGAAAAAATAATCAAATTAAAACAATTCAAAGTGACTCCTCTTCTTTGCACTGATCCTGCGGTTTGTATTTGGAGAAATGTCGTTTTCTCATGTTCACCGAGATCTTCATGGCTCAAGATGAAGAGTGTGTGTGTGTGTGTGTGTGTGTGTGCGTGTGCGTGTGCGTGTGCACGCAATGGTCATGTGATGCAACTCACTTATAAGTCTACAGCAGAGGACCTGTGTGCGCGTGTGTATGTGCGTGTGTGTGTTTGTGTGTATGTATGTATATGTATGTATGGATGTGTGTGTTTGCGTGTATGTATATATATATATATGTGAATGTGTGTATGTATATGAATGTATATATATATGTGAATGTGTGTGTATGTATATGAATGTATGTATATATATGTGTGAATGTTTGTGTATGTATAGGAATGTGTGTGTGTGTGTGTGTGTGTGTGTGTGTGTGTGTGTGCGTGTATATATGAATGTGTGCGTGCATGCGGAATGGTCATGTGATGCAACTCACTCCTAAGTCTACAGTAGAGTTATTTTGTGTGTGTGTGTGTGTGTGTGTGTGTGTGTGTATGTTTCTTGTCCCAAATCAGCAGCCAGGTTTCAGGTCTTCTTCCGATGCTAACCGCGGGCCAGGCGACCTTCCCCCACTGACTGTCCTTCCTGCTATGCTGTGTCTCCTGCAGGTGGAGGTGGAGGTGGAGAGCATGGACAAGGCGGGGAATTTCATCGGCTGGCTGCACATCGAAGGCGTGAATCTGTCCGTGGCCCTGGTGGAGAACGCCCTGTCCAAGGTCCACTTCACGGCCGAGCGCAGCGCCTACTACAAAACCCTGGTTTCGGCCGAGGACGGCTGCCGGCAGAGGAAAGAGAAGGTGGGTCCCGCTCCGCTCGGGAAGCTTCTGTCAACTTCTAGAAGCTCCCGGATTAATTTGCAGCGACAGCAGCGAGAGGAGAACACATTCTTTCAACCACACGACTATTTTCCCTCCAACGCTCACGCTGCCCTTGTCAGACACTCACACACACACACACACACACACACACATGCGGTGACCTTCAGCCTGGACGAAACCAGCGCATGTTCTGTTTTCTTTTTTTTTTTTTTGCTGCGTTTGTGTCGGATCCCGGCAGGAAGCACCTACGGTAGAAATTGATGTCGGCGACGCCCTCATGAAAGATGGCCGCCTGTTAATGGATTTTTTTTATTATTTTTTTTTTTAATGGAAGAAGGCTATTTAGCCCACGGAAACATGGGGGAAAAAAAAAAAAAAAGAAGCTCCGTCCGCAGTTTGGTGCGGCTACACGTTTGCCGTTATCTCCTGGGGTTGATGGATGAAGGCCCCTCTCGCGCCGATCCCGATCTCGCTGCTGCGTTTTCATTACGGCTGCACGAGTCACCCCTGCCAGATGCGCTGAGCGGCCGGCCAGCTGTCGCCCGCGTCCTCACCGTCGCTATCTGCGTAGCCGATCTCTCCCCCGTCCCCAACCCCCGCCTCGCGACATCATCCCTCCGCTTTTACCCCGAAAACTTCTCCTTCAGGTGAAGCGAAATTCTACGAGCGGAGAATGCAGAAAGAGCGGCGTGGGATCGCGTGTGCACGTGTTATTCCGTTGTATGTGTGAATGCATAGCGAGCATCTGAAGCGAAGGGAGGGGGAGGGGAGGCGGGGGTCTAATTAACCCGCAGAGACCGTCCTGAGAAAAGCTGAAAGCTTTGCAATTTTCCTTTTTTCCCCCCCAATCTTTCTCTTTTGAAGTCGCGGCTGGTCTTTTATTTTTTCCCTCCTGTGCGCGGGATGAAGCGAAGGTGCGTGCGTCTCTTCCTGCCTCGCTGCTTCCTCTCCCCTCCCGCCGCCCCCTCTCGGCCCTCCGGCCGTGGATACGGGAGACGTCAGCGGCGCCGCTGCTGTGTCAGGCATCCACCGCACAACGAGGTTGTCATAATGAAACAGTGTGTGTGTGTGTATACACACACTCATTAAAAGAGAGCTCTGCGTTGGTGGTCCAGCAGGGACGCGGGGCGACGGTTAGCTTGCTGCGGTAGCATCCTGAACCCAAAGCGCTCAGCAGGCGTGGACCGGAGTGAACGAGTTTCTTGTTCCAACGACGCCGATGGGACCCGGATGATTGTGTTGTAAATGAAGGAGGCTTCTCCGGAGCTCAGCACATTCCTGCCCAGGTGTCGGCATCGGGAGGTCCCGGCTGCGACCCGGAGGGCCGGGTGGCTCACGTGAGACGGGCCGGGCACGCTCCTGATTCTTGGCTATCGAGCGCCGCTCCCTCCTCTTGTTGTTGCATTTTGTTAATTGCATAACACACACACACACACACACACACCCTTTTCAGTATTCCGCTATCCCCCCGCTGTCTCTGAGTGATGGCGGGGAAAAAAAACAACCACCCACTCCCTTAAAAAAAAAAAAAAAAAAAAAAAAAAAAAAAGGATTCCCATTTCTTTTTTTTTTGGCTCGCCCGCGCCCCACCGGGCGGGGGGCACCCTC
>CAAKHD010003903.1:12183-26466 GCA_901007705.1 Fistularia tabacaria
AAAAAAGGGGGGGGGGGAAAAAAGGGGGGGGGGGGGGGGGGGGGGGGGGGGGGGGGGGGGGGGCGAGATAGAAGTGAAAGATACTGGAGAGTGAAAAATCATTTCAGGGATGAATGCAGATTGAGTAACAACGTAAGAGAGAGTGAGTGACTGGAGGCTCATAGGTAACGTGGTGTTTTCGTCCAGGCCTTCTGGAGTGTTCCAAGCTCAACCCCTGCTCTCTGCCACCATTGGTAAATGGCTTGTTTTAACACACTTCAAACACAAAGACAGACAGACAGACACACACATGCAACAAACCAAATCAACATTATTAAAGACGCGGCAGGGAGACGCCGCAGAGTAGCATTAGTGGAGAGCCAGATCCACGAGAGTCTCGCGCCGGCCGGACCTGCTGCATGCAGCGAGTGGAATTACACGAATTAAAGAGGAAATATATTCCATCCACGTTTGGTGCCATTGTTTTTTTTTTTTATTTTTTTTTTTTCACCGCAGGGAGCCTGCGACACATTATTAGCGCGGATTTGTCTGCTTGGAAAAGCAGAGGCTGCCCTCCGAAATGTAAACTCTCAAAAATAAACCCCATTAAGATTTGTGTCTTGAGATTTCTGCTGCGCACGCGGGATTGTTCGTTTACGTGTTTCCCCTCTTCTCCGATACGCGCATGCACGCCCGCCCGCCCGCCCGCGTGCACGCTCTTATCCCTTCCCTGCTCTTTGCCCATCTAAAGTGGGCCTAGTTATCCCGCAGCTGAGCTGGTAAAAAGGATAAAGCGGGATCACTTTAGAGGGCAGTTCCTCGCTGGCCTCTGTGTAGCCGCGGCCCGGCTGTGTTGGAGCCACGCCTAGCAGAGCGCACTGCTCCCAGGCCTGCCTTGACATAAATCTGCACGGCGAAGCAACTGCGTGGCAACACTTATTTAGTTTCCCAGCTGTAGCTGCTGAACCCGAAGCAATGAGGCCTCCCTCTCCCGCGGAAAGTAAATGAGAGCGCTTCAAATGCACCAACTGAATTTTTCTATGAGTTTTTCTTCCTCTCCTCCTCTTCCTCCTCCCCACTCACACACTTGACTGTACCATCATCAGGGGCCCTCCATCTTGTCAGAATGAGGTGAACTAATGGGCCGTGGCTGAACAGCCCCAGCTCAGAGGCTATCAGTTCCCCCTGGAAGGCCAGCAAGGCAGAGGGGCAGGAGAAGAAAAGAAAGGTCCTTCTATTTGGCTACAATATTTCAGTTTTCCCACATGGAGTTCCCTTCCAGAAATCAAAGGGAACGGTTTAGTTTGCAGTGCTGGTAGAAAAAACTGCCATTCCTGGTTTTTCCTGCGCCGTCGTATTATAATGAGATTTTCTTTTTTTGCCTCTTAAATGAAAAAACCTGGTTATTCGCCAAATGTCGTCACAGATGGTTTCTCCTCTTTGGAATCCCGACTCTTTCCTTTTTTTTTTTTTTTTTTTTTTGTTCGCTTCGCCAAAAGCCTGACCTTCCTCATTCCCCAAATGAAATAGCTCCATTTGGATAGATTGTGAGGAAATTCGGTACGCGTGCGCAAAGAAATAAGCCCCCGGGATGAAGTGTGATCACTGTCAGAATGTTCGGGGGTCCAGCAATGTTTTCATGAGCGGCGACGTGCTAAACCAAAGAAATTAGTCTCAGCTGGAGGATTGTCTACTAAGCTACCTATCAACTGTCGCCATGCCATCAAGTTAATCTGCGTCTATATCTGCACGGAATTGTTGGCGCGCATGAAAGTATGTATACTGTAAGTTCGATGCTATGACTGCTGGCGTGCACGTGCTGCTCTTCTTCCACCGATAGCACTGACAGGGCGAGTGAACACTATCAGAGCCAGAACGCAGATCAGAATCGAACGTTTCGGATAAAAACAAACGCAATGGCCAAGATCTGAACTGTGTCTGCAGAGAAAGACGGAAAATCTGAATCGCAATAAGAACGTGCATGGGGTCAGTTGAAAGGAAGTTCAGCCGTAGCGAGCTCTGACAGCGAGCTGCTGATTTTAGCTTTTACCTCCGGGCTCTTCTGTTCATAAGAGGGTCATGGAGCTGCTGGAACAGCAAGATTTTCGACAGCCTACTGTATTTACACGTTTCTGTTTACCGTAGCTGAGAGCCACATGATTGACCCGCCGAACTTCGGGCTGAGAAGCGAGATCGATCGGAGTTTTACATCGAAGGCATACCACTTTTGAGTCACGGATCTAATTAGTCCAGAAGAGGCAAATTAACCTTATCTTCTACTCGAGGGCTATCAGCCACTCGCAACAACCTCTTTTGTTGATTGTGAGGTGATAGGAACTGAAGTGCAACGGTGGACGGAGGAAAAAAAAAAAAAAATCCCTTTAAAATGGCGAATGTTTAACCGCCGAGGTATGGAGCGGATATTTGTAGCACGCCGTGGTCGGCCTCGCTGGCACGGAAACACGGTCGGGCTTTTCAGAGGAGATTCGCCGGACCAAGTTGTGACATTTGTGTCCAACTCCGTTGGCTGGGGGGCTTTTTGTAACAAAGATGACCAGCGCGAGGTGCCAAAGCCAGTCTGCTGGACAAACGTTCCACCGGCCCACGGGCCATGCCAGGCTTGGCCAGGAAGACACTGAAATGGTCTTGGTGGCAAACCTACCCAACCACCACCACCGACCCACGGCTCGCAGCAGCTACATGCAGGCTAGAAAGCACAAAGACACCTTCCATCGGGACCGGAGTGAATGGAGGTGTAATTGGCCATATCCTGTGATGGATGACTGTTCAACCTTTGTTTCTCATCAGTTTCAGGATGCACAGACCGAGACTTGTCTCACAATGTGAGGTTGATTGTGGAGTCTATTAAATGCCAGTCTGCGGGAGGAGGGGGTACTCACTGGGATGCTGGTGCTCAGGAGGAATCTCCAAAATGATTTGATTTAAAAATTAGCGCACGTCGCGTGATTGCCCATTATATTTCCCAGACAGTAGACGTGATTGAAAAATCCAAGATCTGGTTCCATTCGGGAAGACTTGAGAAGAATGGAACAAATGGGTACACAGGAAAAAAGGAATCGCAGTTATTATCTCCGAAGTTACAAAATAAAAAAAAAGGCAATTCTTGTTTTATAGGAAAAACAACCTTGTTGGGCAAATTCTCTATTGTACTAGGCATACTTACATATTTGTATACAATTGAAAACAAAAAGCTGTTTTTAATTTTTTTTTTGGTTTGTTTTTTTTACAATAATTCCGGCCATTTACATCCCTATTCTTTGAGTCCCTTGTAGGCACTTTTTCTAAGAAACTGATAAAAGAAAAATCAATATCTCCTTTCAACTTGGATTTGGATCCCATCCCGTGCCGATGCATTGATGCTGCGTGACGAGACGCGCGCACCCACATGTTGCCCGGGGCGATGGGGGGAGTGGGGCGGGAGGTCCAGCCTCGCCCTCTGAAGACACACACCGAAACCCCCTCACCTGAAAAAATCAATGGCTTGCATGATTGATGTGCTCAATGTTAGGGGAAGAGCAACGTTGGCAGGTTCTTTTCACAGCAGACCTGTTTTTTGTTCAATAATCCGGTTACGTCGGGGTCGCGCGGGCTCTGACGCAGGCAGGAAGCGAAAAAAAGCCCCCGTCGCTGGTTTGTGATATTCAACCAGACACATCGAAAAGACAAAAACCTCCTGACGGAGGAAAATTAAAAAAAAAAATAGCGAGCGACGATAAGACCAACTTCCCCCCACCAAAGAAAGCCTTTCCTTTTTATGTGCACATGAGAGTTAGTCCTAAAGTGAACAAATTAATAAATAAAGGATGGCGTTTGACATCCGGTAACGGTTTGAGAGTAGCTGGAGAACCGAGTGATGCTCGTTAACTCTGACCCAAATCATGAGAGACACTGGGAGTTGTTAAAACACAGAGCACACTAAGGAGTCTGGGTGACCTAGATAGCATTGGTTTTGAAAAGCAGCTGTACGTCACATTAGATCGGCCTCCCGTCAAATACGACGAGGCATATCTCCCTCATTGCTGAGGAAAATTGCATTCTGATGAGGTCCTTTGTGACACGGCAAACACCTCTCCCATCACTAAGACAGTGCGACTGCCCGAGACCTACTTATGGCGAGATTGTCCCTTTGACTAGACCTGGGCGACATTATCTTCCTCCCACGAGCGCACATGAAGAGTGACACATGGTCTAGACAACCGCGCTTGAGGAGAACCGCCGGTGATGGAGCGACTGTTGTCGCGGGGAATGAATTTTGTCTTAACATCCCAGCTCATTTTAAAATAATAGGAATGTGGAAGGACTTGGTTTTTTGAAAGACAATCAGTAAGGAGATGCATCTTTGGAATGCCTATTTTGTTTGTTTTCTCAATATATGGGGCATGTATACACATATATTTATATATAGAGATAAAATACTCACATATTGAAGGGCTACAATGTCTGCTCTTGAACAAACCTGTTTTCCATTTTCACTCCTATTTCGGATACAATGATCATCTGTCCCCTCTCGGTTTTGAATGTGGGTGTATTTGTCTGCACTTGGGTTTTAAAAAAAAAAAAAAATATAGGGAATGGAGGATTTCAAGCCACACTATACAGTTTTGTATTCGAAACCAGACCCCAAATGTCATTTTCAGAGTGATGTCTACACATTTTCTGGAAATTCTCGGGGTGGATATTTTTTTTTTTTTTTCGAATTTTAGTAATATTGTGATATGATACTAAGAGATCACAGTACATTTTGGATACTTGGTCGTGGTGATACGGCGTACGTGGTGTCTTTTCCTGGTATTTATGGCTACATTAAAAGAAGTTCTGGATTTTTCATTTTCCTCTTTTGGTGGACATACTCGACTTGTTGTGAATACAGGCTCACAAACTGTATATTCAAGTGTCACTTCCTGGTTCAAACCACTATTTTAGCTGTTCCTTGGTTTGCCTTTATTCCTCTTGGTCATTATATTCTCACTGTTGGAGGTCGCCCCTATAATATTGCCAAAATTATAATATCAATGTACTTAGTGACTTGCACCCTACTTAACAGCATTTAATCCAGTCCACATTTGCCAAAACCGTGTTTTATTTGGAAAATAGTCTGAAAACAGCCCTCTCCACTTGCTCCATATGTGATTCTAAACATTAAGACCGAGACGATGTTTAAACCTCATGGCCTTCCATTTAGCTTTGAATGAACATGACTTAGTGTCGGTGGTTAAGCGCATGCGATCGCAGGGTGATCAATTTTGAATGACTGCGTGAATGACAACGGCCACGTTAGAAAGATTTTATCCAGCCTGATTGTCAGTGGGTCGGCTCGTGGTTTCATTTTGTGCGCGATTTTGAATTCAAACATGCATCGCTTGAGAAAATTAGGCCTTGAGCCAAATATAGTCGCATCAGGAAACAAGAACTGGGGTGCGATAAAGTTTTAGCACCGAGGATTTTGAGCAGTCACGACTCTGAACTTGTGCTCGGCTTGCAGTGCAATATGCAGTACATCCCCATCGTTTTATTCAACCCTATTGTGTGAATGTTGAGTACCGAGTGAGTTATTGAGGTGGCACTTTCAGAAGCGATATAATCAGTGCAGGGGGGACAGATTAAGGTGAGGATGGAAACGAGAACAAACACGGAAATAAACGGAAAATGATCAGATCACAATGTCACACAATGTCACGCAGGATAATCTGCGCCCGGTGTTCCGTGTGCGGCGGCTCTTTTTCGGCCACGGTTGGTCCAAGGCTTCTTTCTCCAACAAGGCCAGTCGCCATGCCAGCAGAATCCCGTGCCAGCTTGGCATGGCCCCCATGTTAGCAGCGGAGGATTCAAGGGCATTAAAGTACAACGCGAAGGGTTCGGTGCCAGAATTCCCACCGCAGTTTGCTTTGAAACAGTCTGTCATTCATTACTTTCCTCTTCTTCGCCTCCTCTTGTGCTGCAGGGCTAATCTTCTGAAAACTTCCTTTGCATGTACAGAAGCCCCGGTCATGCTTTAATATTCTATATTTACCCGGGAAGCGGTGCATACAACAAGAGCTTCAAATGTTTCGCCACAGGTCTCCTTCAAGGGTGGGCTGTGAGCAGCAAGCCTTTGCTGCCCTCATTAGCAATTGATGGTGCAAAAGAGATAATAATATCTTTGTTGATTTGTTAAGCTGGCGCCTGCCATTTCCTTCGTTAAATAAATCTCGTAATGACTGATCAAGTGGCGAGCGTTTGTCATTTAAATTTTTAACCACCTCTTGCCGAACGTTAACGCTCTCCCTCCATCTCCTCACTTTGCAGATCTCAGAGCGAGCGACCGTGACCGGCTGTCCGACTGCATCTGAAGTTCTCCACCAAAGAATAGTATTCCCTCCTGACCTGATCTGAAGAACAATATTTGATTCAATCAATGTAACTGCCTCCCCTTGGGGGGAATTACTCTTGAGCCATAGGTGTACCTTTGGAAAAGAGCACCGGTGGACCATGTGATACTTGACCTTTTGGGAACGAACTCAGGCGCACTCCAGAAGATGTCAAATCTGATCTGAAGTTGCTCTCAAGAGGATCATCCAGCTCATCAGCTTTCCATGTGTTGTTCAGCAGCGCTCCATCACGATGGGCCAGTGAAGAGGAGCGCATATCAATGCTGGTTCTTCATTTATTGAGGAGTAGCGGTACGACTGACAATGGATTTGAAAGAGATTTTTCTTCTGTAAAGCCGCTGTGACACATACCATTGACGGGTTGTTGGACACTCGGAGTCGGAGGATTAGTTAGTGTGCCGCGAACCCATGGTGGACCTGCTGTGAGCAGGACGAGGGACCCAGCAGCGGAGAATGTCAGCAGAGGCCGAGCTCCAGCCGGGTGTCAAAACCAGCCAGCGAAAGGAGTCCAGGAGGATCAAAGGTACGCGGGAGCCGTAATGCATTCGCAGCAAAGCAATTCCATTGTTTTCATTCACTCTACTGACTACTGTTTTAAAATACAGGAGCCAATAAATCAATAATGCCGACAGTTGCTAACCAACAACTTAATGGGTGGATGGAAAAAACAAAGTAAAGCCGCCTTTTCACATATGCTTTGTTTATATGTGCCCATTGTCTTGTTTTTATTCTAAATTCACACCCTTTTTTTTTTTTACATGAGAGTGAACCGTTTGGCCTCTGACATCTTTTGACTGTTTAATAATAATGTCATTTCAAATAGGCTTTAAATGTTAGCGATAGCATCAAATGGCGGCATAATATGTCCCGATCAGCATAACAAGCAAGACAAAAAGAATGTTTTTAGACGTTTTTTCCCAAAATACGAAATCATAATTCGGTAATTAATAGTATTTTTGGTCACAATTTTAGAAAGCTTTATGTTTGGGTTCTTTTAGGCCACGTCAGAGGATGTGCTCACAATTTTTCTTTGTATTTGTTGTCAGCCCCGTGTCCAGCCCTTATACAAAGGATGATATATGGAGTTAAGTGCTGATGAATCTGAGGCGATTTTTGCAGCAGGAAAAGAAGTGTGATGTAACAAGTAATCGAACAAATCTACTCTGAAAGGAGAAGGATGATAACGCAGGGAATATGAGACGGGAAAGAAAACACCACCAGAAACACGAGGAAATAACGTCAAGACCAGACCCGAAAGCGGCAGGCTCGGTTTTCTCACGTTTGGCAGGCTGTCGGGATACCTTTGAGCCGTGTTTGGATGGAGCTAAATAATGCTGGACTACATGAGCGGAGGCTTCACTTAGTCAAACCTACTGAGAGGCTGCCTGCCTCATCCAAAGGATCCAGATGTAGTAACAGCTATTCCGTGTAGCCCCAGGGATTTGGTAGTGGCATGATTTAGGTGTCTCGGACAGGGTAATTCACGCCCTGTCGCTTTGATGAACAGCATAAGTGATGTAATAGGGCGAGGCATTCTTTGAACAGTTTACCGGGAGATTGAAATAGGATTGAAGTGGCTGAGAGGAGGAAAAAGGAAACGATGGAGAGGTTCAAAGAGGGAAAGAGGCGAGCAAAGAAGAGGGGACCTTCTCATTTGCCTCCCCGCACTTCAGCTTCCATCTTTTCACTCATTTTTTCACCCGGAAAAAAAAAAAAAAAAAAATAGCCACTCCAGCTAGTCCAGTAAATCTGGCTCACCCCGGTCTGGGGCTGTAACAAGGCCGCTGGGCCGAGTCCTCCGTGGCTGTTTCTGCGGCTCTGTCGGCTCGCTCAGATAAATGGCTAGGGCTGAAGGAGAGCCCATCGATTTGAGCTAAGTGGAGGGGGGGCGAGCAGAGCGAGGGGCTATTACGCACGTGGCCATGCGGCTCATCAGAGGAGGCTATCAGCGAAGGCGATCAGCCCCGGACTTGACCATGTTAATCACATGTGCTGCAGGGACCATTGTCACAATCAGCAAAGATGCTATTTAGATCAATATAAATGGAAATGGGTGCAGACTGTTGGCCAGAGCAGCTGGATCTCAGTCGCTGTCATGCCGAGCCTAGGTGAAGGACACTATCAAGGATCAAGCTGATGACATATTCACTCAGAGCACGATTTATATTCATAGAGGCTGGGAATTGGAGATGGTCCATATTCATGCAAAACATATTCTGTAAATTTTGTGTTCATGAGGGAATGTGGAGAGTCTTTAAATGCTCCCCATTCATGTAAGAATCTTTTCCATGCCCTCTCAGTTACACCAGAACACAATGCTGGCAATTTAAATATAAAGGCTGAGTAAACAGCGGAAAAACCATTCTCCATAATATAACCCAGAAATGGTTTAACCTGAGGAATAATGGTGGTTTGCCCATCCATTTATTTTACATCCCAAGAATCGGGAGATCTGTGGAGGACTTGCAGGTCGGGGAATGAAAATGTAGCACATTTAATGTGTTTACTTACCAATGTTTGGCAGCAGCAGGCATTTTTCCCTTCCCTTCAGTGCACAGATACAAGTGTCATGGATCCAGACAAGAGAGCCAGCACATGATTTAATGACTTGAGGCAAATGGATCAAATCTGACACACACACACACGCACACACACACACACACACACACTAATACACACACACACGCAAACACACACACACACACACACACGTACACAAAAACAACTCCAATCCACTTTCGTAGTCCCTTTACGTCCAATTTTAGCAGGGCTGCCACGTGACTGCTATTATAATCCACCGAGCAATATTTGTGGCATATATGAAAATGACATGTGTTGTTTAATTCATGTTTTGCTTTTTCATCCATTTCAGTTAAAGTGCGGGTACTGCATACCGCGGGTACCGTATATCATTTCTAACTCCCTTTCATTGGAAGCTGTGATTTAGAATGAGAGTGAGATAACCCGAAAACCTTTTCATCAAAAACAAATGACAGAAAAATGTATTAATGCTGTCAATTAGACCTGATCGGACCAGAATCTGCCTAAAATTCACCACCAGTCCCCATTGTGAATAGTTTTGCTGTGATGTCGGCGCCTAACCAGCCTAAGCATCATCCTTACTCATTTTTAATGTGTCACATTTTGATCCTCTGATGTAATTAAAGTGAGAGATTTTGCACAGGATGGTCTGCTGCGAAGTACACACACTGGGGGGGAGGGGAGATAGACAGACAAGAAAAATAAAGACACAGGGAGATAATGGACATGGTACAGTGTGTGTTTGTCTTACAGATGTCATAATACCAATCATCATTCCTGTCAAATGAACTGAAAGCTCTCGGCTGCAAAAAATAGGAAATAAGAGGCGGCTTTGGAAAAGCTAAAGTGCCCTCTCTGCCCATTGACAGAATTGTTTTGCATGCCTGACTTTACTGTATCACCATAGCAACTGTTGCTCTCCCACTTTGTACTGCGCTCCAAAAAAAAAAAAAAAAAAGATTCATTTCAAAAAGAGAGGCAAGGCGTGGAGGGCAGGGGACACTTTAGCCCGCTGCAGAACTTTCATTAGCATGCAACTTCGGCAATGAAATCACAAGTGGAAAGCTTCAAGTGCATATTTGAATGCATGAACAACTGAGACTGTATTATAATCCACCCGCTTTGACAGAATTTGGAGTTTGTCAGAGCCAAATTCTTTTAGCGGTGCATCCTGGGCCACATCGCAGGAGCGCATACTCGCTCGCAACTCATGCATGCTTTGCACATGACGTCCAAAAGTTTGGAAATGCCAAAGGAAATGAGTGAGCCCACTGAGCTTCTTGGACGACTGGACGTGCCCAGAGCGAGCCAAGGAACGGAGCCAGTCCGTATTGACTGGAGTTTTTCTTTTTCTCCTTTCAATCCCTGTGTAAACAAAGCTCTGTTTGTTGACAAAGTCGTAAAGTACCGGCGGAAAGCTTTCCCAACGAGAAGATTTACATGGAATTTCAGATTTTGGGTTTTTTTCACAACAGAGGTGTCAAGTGTAAACACAACAGAGAAAATCTATTGAATAAGCTGTTCCATCACTCTAGCTGTTCCTTTTGCACAAGCGGAGGCTTTTTTACAGCCTTAGCTTCAGGATACGAGTTATCGGTTCCCCCTTCTCTATTTCTTGTCCTCTGCTAGGTCAAAAAACATGTCAAAATATGTGTTATTGATTTTGCTGGGTTGCACAAAAAGAGATTTTCCTGGTTAAAGATCAAATGAAAAATAAAATGCGTGTAAAATTTGAAAAACTAAGCTTCAGTGTTATCTGATATAATCATAAGATAGCATTAATAACAATAATAATAATGATGATATCTTGATACAGCCATCATAATAATTCATGAACTGGAGGTGGAAAAAAATCACAGCCAACTCTTGAAATCAAGTGGCAAATTGAACAAAGTGGATCTTTACCATTCATTCATTTATTTATTCATTCATTCATTCATTCATTTATTCATTAAATGCACCGTTCGTCCTGCGCTCAGGGTCATGGGGGGGCTGGAGGCCATCCAAGCTGTCATTGGGTGAGAGGCAGGGTTCACCCTGGACCGGTCGGCAGTCCATCACGGGGCCACATATAGAGACATACAACCATTCACCCTCTCAATCACACGCTTGGGCGATTTAGGGCCTCCAATGAACCTACTGCATGCTTTTCGACGCTGGGAGGGAGCTGGAAAGCCTGCAGAAAAACCCATGCAGACACATAGAGAACATGCAAACTGCACACGGAAAGGCCCCCCAGTCGGAACCAACTGGGGTCCGTCTTGCGGTGAGGCGCAAGCGCTAACCAATGCACTCTTGTGCCATCCCGTTTTATTAAGGCTGAAGATATTACACCTAAACAGCCCACATCCCCCCTTCATAAGTACAAAAGCCCTGTAGCCATCATTGGAGAATTTCAGTGGGGTTGAAAGAATATTATATCCCTTTCAATTTCTAAAGTACATCATGCAGAGCAGGTTATTTTTTATAATCTGGTTAAGAGGTACATTACCGTTACCAGGGGTCAGAAGCTGCCTCAGAACACACTGTTTTTATGTACTTCTGAGGAGTGTAGCAGTGCCATGCAGCAGTATCAAACTACATCGGCTCAATTCTCGAGTGTCCTCGAGATCAATTAACATAATTAAGGACACGGGCATACAGGAAATTCAAGAAAACCAAGCACGTGAAGTAAAAAGGGAAAGGGAGACTTGTTCCAAGATTTGTGTGAACTGAGGTAATATACCATACAGCCAGGCCTGTATTGGGGTGCACCTGATCAGTGAGCGAGAGCGGGGCCTATTAGTGTCTCTCAGCCTCAATGCTCTGCAGAAATGGGTCGCCAACACTGGAAGCGCAGGCTGACAGAGGGAAAAAAAAAGAGGCCAGACAGCGAAACGATGGCTGCACAGCCACCGGTCGGAACTGTCATATAAGTTATAACACGGGCATCGATTTTAATCTCTATCTGATTAATGGCGCTTCCACTTACTGTGCACTACCACCTTGACATGAGAGAGACGCTTGTGCAGCCTCCGCACGAGCGCTGTAAGTGGCTTGAAAGCCTTGCATGCATGCAAGGAATAGCAACTTCAAACATTTTGCTTACTACCGCTGCTAATCCCGTAGTTATTTGTTTCCAGAAATCCATTTCCGAAAGGTCAAATTAACAGTCGCTGTGAGCACAAGTCAAGAAAGGGGTGATCGTAGAATTGAATATTAATGAAATTGCTGGCATTACATGCTAACTGTTATTAGCTGTGGAAAACAAGACCATCACCCCTTTAAGATATTTGAGCTACAATTTGCAGGAAGTGACAGTTTGGAATTGCACAAGTGCAACTCCCTATTCTCATCTGTTAAAACAAAGAAAAAACGTCTAGCAGCAGAGAGGAACAAAAGGGCAGATTCGGTGTCTGCGCAGTGAACTCTCATATTAAATGTATGACTCTGGAAAGGCTGTAAAAGGCTTTAGAAAGACAAATCATTTCACCTTAGTCAAGCAATAATGGAAAAATAATTGTTATAGCGAAATCCGTCATGACAGCACTTGACTGTCAATGTGATTTAAGAATAATGGATAATTTACCAAATGAGCAGTCACCCCTGGCACAAAAAATGAACATCTGCAGTCGCATTGTGTATTCACTGCATCGAGGATGTACACAATACATCTCGTTAAATCCGTAACTGTTTACGAAGCGCCCCCTCCCCTGCCCGAACCCCGATCCACCGATGAATGCGAAGTAGGATTGCGGTGGGTTTCGACATCGGTGTGTGTTGGACAGAGGTAACCTGCGCCGCTGTTAGTGTTTGCAAATGTGCATCTGTGTGTTTGCCGAGGCTTATGAAAGTTATTTTGTGCACACGCGAGAGGCAGATGGCACAGACAGATTCCCCTTCCTCAGACATCCTTTACTGCTGTGTAAAGCCATCCTCTGCCTGCGCCGATAAGACATACTTCGTGTTGCATTTTTGTGTACATCAAATGTCCTGCACATAGACGCGGAATATAATATTTAATGTAGCGCCGTGGTAAAAGCAGGATGGTGTAGGCCTCGCCGGTAATTCCATAGCAGCTAAAGGGATGGCGTGTGCTGTCGGTTGGCAGACGGTAAAACCGGGAGCAAAGACGCGCTCAGACGTGGAAACGCAGGTTGAAAGGTTAACTTTTCTCGATGCCCGGACCCCCAACAAAAACTTTCCTTTTTGCCAAGTCCTCATATCTGGAGGGGCACTTCTGACTCTCCATCTGTTGCCATCTGTCTCTTCACTGTCCCCATTCTAGAGTGGCAAAGATAGGAAGGGGGGGGGGTGGTAGGGTGGCGCAAAACTGTGATCAGAGACAAGCCCAGAAAACAGTATGAAGCAGGGCTACCATTAATTGTTCTCACCATGGTCCTGGTACAGGGCCTGGGTGTCAGGTGGGGGACTGATTCTGATGTCTGGGCTTTGGTTTTTCCTTTATATCACACATTTAGTGACTTTACTTGACCATTATTAAAAAGAGCCACAGGAAATATTCAGGGGAGAAACGTGACGATAATGTGAATCCGCTCTGTTCGAACCCAGGACACCAGGACTCCGCTCTGCTTTGTTTGGATATAGTAGAAGAATACTCCAGGCAGCCCTCTGTCAGACAAATTAGAAGCATCAGGCTCATGAGCCGAAAGTATTGTGAGGACCATTCAACCCTGGGTAATTGTAAATCCAGAAATCCAGAAGAATATCTGTCACGCCCCCAACTCACAAACACACACACATGTTCACGCATACATGCAATTTCTTTCTTTCCTTCTCCCCTCCTTTCATAGAGTTTGCAATGACATGAAGCAGCGTGCCTCGAAGCTCTTTAGTGTTCAAATACAGCACGCTTGCTTGTCTCCATCTGAACCCAGAGCACGTAGCATACGAGTTATGCCACTGTGTCAAGACTCTCATTCGGTATGCAAGGCCTAGTTTTGGGAGGGGGGGGGGGCGTCTGCGCATAAACCTCTAAATCTCTCCTGAAGTGTTATTAGGGGAAATGGCACGCTGTATGTAAAGAAACAAATGGCACAGAACATCTGGTTAAAGCTCATCAGAGAGGGCTGCACTGAATTGGACCAATCTGGTTTAAAATGCAACTGGAGCAGCATGCATTTTGCATTACATTAAAGAGTGTATGAGTCAGTTAAATCGGGATGGAATGCATAATGCTGTAGGAATGGACTACAGTCTCTTTATCAAGGAGGGTTTTAATCAGGTGCGCTTTCTGCAGAGGCACCCCCCCCCCCCCCCCCCCCCCCCCCCCCCCCCCCCCCCCCCCCCCCCCCCCCCCCCCCCCCCCCCCTTCCACCCCACCCCCCCCCCCCAGATATTATTATAAATTAAACTGTACACCAGCCCGTTTTTT
>CAAKHD010003907.1:0-10000 GCA_901007705.1 Fistularia tabacaria
GGGGGGGGCGGCCCGAGAGGGGGGGTAGGGGGGGGGGGGGGGGGGGCGGGGGGGGGGTGGGTTGAGGCAGGACTGTAGTCAACACTCAGTGGCATGCACTTCAACTAATGAGAGAGGCAAGGGGTCAGCTTCTAACTACACAGAGATAATGGCCATCTCCGGAAACCATGGCAACAGCAGCCTTCCTGAGCCATGCACAGCCGCCGCCTTCAACCCCCCTCCTTCAGTTCTCCCTCACCGTACCTTCCGATGGTGAAATCACAGAAGAAAATCAACACGAGATTCTTCCTTTTTTTCTTTTTTTTTTTCCGCAAATTACCGTCAGGTTTGTAGCTTCGGGGTGACGGACAGGACATGGCAAGACAAGGTGCGACGGCGACGGCGGCGGCGTACGCTCACAAGGTGGTACATGGAACGCCTTGTTCTGCCCTCGTAACAACTTTGACCTCTGATTATGCAGCTTTTTCTTTTTATTTAATACACCTGCCAAAGGGATGCACATTCACAGCAACACTTTCATGAAAGCGAGCCGCGGAATTTTATATTTAAGACTTTTCCCCCCACTTTTCCAATTCAATTTACTTTTTTTTTTTGAATATTTATACTTATAAAATAGAAAATCGCTTGCAAATTGGCAGGGCGTCACCTGAAATTTCATTTAAAAAAAATCAAGCAATTTCCTAAAAACATTCGCCGAAGCAAAGGGAAAAGGACTGAAAATAATAGGACGATTGTTTCTTGTTATTTATAATCTTTATAGAATATAAGTCAGTGTCTCACTGGAGCCAATGTATTTTTGTTTATGTACAGCTTCAGCGCAAGCAGTAAAGAAGCTAGCCGATTGCAGGTGCTAACGAAGCTCCCTGACCAATCAGAAGCATTCTGTTGATTTTTAAGGATTGTGGGTAATGTAGTTCTCAAATACCAAACGAGTAAGTTCTCCTCTTACAGTGATCGGATATTTTAATCGGATCAAACATCATCATACCTGATTATTATTTCAGAACGGGAGCGGACTCTGTTGAATCACCACGTCTGTGAGCTTACGGGCTGTCTGTTTTTGTTTTTTGTTTTTTTTTTCTCTCCCTGGCCACGGTTATCAAACCAAGATACTTTTTAAAAGCCTAATCGGGGATGAAGCCTGCAAATCAGCATCAGACTGATGTTCCAGACGCGGCGCCGCATCTGTTGTCTTCGCGCTCCGCGTGTTTATTCGAACTGTCCCCGCTCAATCGGCGGCCGGGGGATTAGTGAGGTGGGCGTGAAATCGCTGATGAGTAGCGCCTCGTCAGACGAAGGTGTCGTCGCTTCGACTCGAGCGAGACAAAAGGGACAGACGGAGCGCCTGGATCGTTAACAATGGGATGTACAATTACACAGTGTCGGATATTTAGTGTCAGAATAAGATATTTATGGCGAGCAAAGTGGGACTATGCTGACCAGACACACACCCCCAACACACACACACACATACACACGCACACACACACACACACTAACACACACACGCACACGTTGGATAGGAGATTCCCATTGCTAGACCAATTCTGCACTTCCCTGCTCTCTAAAGACCCCAAGGAGTAAGTGCATACAAGTGTTTCTGGTTTGTCTGCACACACTTGTGTGTGTGCGCTTGGTCATTTGTGTGTGTGTGTGTGTGTGTGTGTGTGTGTGTGTGTGTGTGTGTATGCGTGCGTGCGTGCTCGCCTTTGCGCCTTTTCATGTGAGCCTTGCTGGATATGACTTGAACTTCTGACAACATAATTACACACAGACTCTGCAGATGAAGATGTTGCTCAGACTCAGAGCGTGTGTGTGTGTGTGTGTGTTTATATGTGTGCACGTCTGTGTGTGTGTGTGTGTGTGTGTGTGTGTGTGTGTTTGAGAGAGTGTGTGAGTACATGGCTAGAAACGCTTGATGTGGTCCTTAACACATACTGACACACACACACTCACACAGTCACGGCAGGCAGGGGAGAACGAGGGGCTTGTAGTGGCTCATCAGCACCGCGGACAGCGCCCTCCGACCCATCAGAGTCCAATTAGAGCCGTTGCGACCAGACGGACGGCGGCTCAGACACGACAGGCGGGTCGGACCCCCCCACCCCCCCAGTTTTAGGGCGCCGGGGATGGGGATGGGGTTGGGTGGGGGGGGGGCAGAGCTCTAACAAGGAGGAGGTGGCTGGGTGCTTTAATAAGGGATGGCTCAGATCGCTCGATACGCCGTCCCGCCATTAAGATCTCTTAGCAGTCTCACTCGCCGAACCCCCAGCCTCAGACTGCGGGACATCCGAGGGATGTAATTCGGGGCGTGTTTTATTCATGGCCGCGGCTTTGTAGTTTATGTTAATGCGTTTTTATTTAAAGCCCCTGTGAGGCAGCGCTCTCGCTTCCTCGCCGCGGTTCACGGCGAAGGCAACACCTACTGGATGACAAAAATCCCCCCCCCACCCCCACCCCCCTCCCGTGCTTTTGTTTTTGTTTGCGAAAACAACAAACCGGCATGGAAGTTGAAGTTGAGGACGTTAGCACGGCTTTTCTGTCCATTTTTATTCCGGGTGTTTTACTAAAATGAGATATGAGGTGACCTTTTTAAGGCTGATATTGTCTGTTACGCGTGCTGAGAAAAACTCTGGGAAATGATTGGTCAATTTTCCATCACGGAGAGCACAGAAAGTAAGAAACATAGGACAAATAGATCATTTCCAATAAAATTGGAAAATTGTGGAGCTAGCCTTCAGCTAGCTCCTGTCCAGGAAGAGTAGTTGGCAGCACCTGAGGGACGCACACAGAGGCTTTAGCTTAATTGCGTTAGCAATATTAGCATAAAAATGTCTGGGATTTAGCATGGCTAAGCAGCATTCCAACTATCAGTGTGCCAGTTTGTTTTATTTTGTTATTTCTGCAACTTTTAAAAAAGTGAAACGTAATTCTAATGCCTCTAGGACTGTAGAAACACACACACACACACACACACACACACACACACACACACCCTTTCAAATTGATAACTTATCATGACACACAAAACAATTAAAGCAGCTTTAACAGGGTTATAATTTTAACAGATATTGTGGCGTTTCATCACGCGTTTGTTAGCCTCGGCGGCCATATTGTGAGGATTGCTGCTAATGTTAAGCTCGCACCCTGAGGTGGCTGTTGGCATGGCGCTCACTTCGTTAGAGATTTTCCACAATGGTCACGGGGGGGTTTTAAAAGAAAGTTGACCAAAACCAGAACACCACTTAACCCGGCGATGTCAGCCGTCTCCCGTCGGCACTTCCTGCTCGCGCTCCGTCGCACCGCTTCCTTCCTCCCTCAACCCTGATACCCAATTCTACCGCTTGTAAATGGCTTTGCATGTCTGACGCCGCTAATTTTAGCCGCGGACGAGGCTACGACTTATCGCTGAAGGCAGTGACGAGCTTCAACAGCTTGAATTCATTAGAATAGAATTTATTTTTTCATTTTTTTCTCCAATATGAAGCTAATATGTGTGCGTATACTTTATTTTTCACATTCAAGTGTGTTTCTATTCTCTCCATATCTCCTGATTTTTTGTAATTAATGTGTTATTGGATGGATTTGAAAGTTTTGTGTAAACATGTCAGATCTAATTACAGCCATCATTCCCATTTTCCTATTTTCATCACACAAGTCTGCATGCTTCCAAGCAGACACTTCAGATTTGCTTTTTGCAGGAAAGCTTTCTGATGTTTCTCTTGCTCATATTACAAAATACATTTTTAAAACATTTTTAGTTTGTCTTTTATTTCCTTTTCAACCCTCAATCCCCCCCGTTCTGTCGATGCACATGTACTCCACTCCTGATTTGAATTATGATTTTGAAAGATCAGTTTTTTCATGAATGGAGATACATCTCCTGTTAATAGTTCTATTCGTTTATCAAGTTTATTATTACTATTGTTTTTTTATTTGATATTTTTATTCGCTTCTTCGCTCGGATAGATTTATTCACTTCAGCTTTTATTTTTGGTATCATCCTTTTTTTTTTAAAGGATATTCAATTCCATTTTTGTCCTCTTCTCTGTATTTCCATTCATTTCTATGTTTTTTTCATTCATTCATTTCATTCCTGTCCTCCTATCAAAATGTCTTTCTATATATGGCTTTTTTAAAATCGTTTCATGACATGTTTTAACCTGTATTTGTTCCCGTGGTAACACATTTGTCTTTAACCCCTGTTTTGTTTTGTTTTTTACCACTTCCTGTGACGTCATGTGACTAGCTGCTCCCAGAAGAACCGCTGCGAGCGCGCCAACGAGCCGTACCGTTTCGCCGCCTCCCTCAACCAGTGCGTGAAGGCCACCGTCTACCCGGACAGCATCGCCGTGTCAGAGCCCAGCGTGCCTGTAAGCTCACACACACACACACACACACACACACACACACACACACACACACACACACACCTTAAATCTCCTCTGCCACCCGGCCTTTTTTTGTAATTGGAGCCGTTCTCATCTGCATTTCCTCCGCCCACATTCCCAGAGCGAAACATTTTAAATGTTCCCTCGCCGCCGTCGCTGCCGCCCGCCTCACCTTGATTGCGCCTGATGCATAAACATTAGATAGGAAGGTTCATCAGAGCCCGGCGTGGGCGTGTTAGTGTGCATATGCTCAGCTGGTATCGGGCAGTGTGTGTGTGGTTGTGTGCGTGTTTGTGTGTGTATGTGTGTGTCCGTTTTGGTGCAAGTGTGTGTGTGTGTGCTCGCCAAGACATGTTTGCGTGGGAGGGTGTGTAGGAGGGGAAGTTGTGGAAGTGCAGCTGAGTACAATGCAGTGTCTTTGCACTCGGGTAGAGCATCGGCAAGTTTATTTTTCCTTTATTTAAGTGTGTGTTGGGGGGGCACCATACACACACACACAGACACACACACACACACACACACACACACAGATACACACACATGCTGGAGCTCTCGAAATGCCCACACAGATAAAAGGTTAGTTTATCAAAATAAATAAATAAACAAATACAAAATCTGGCTCGGTTCTGATCATGCGGGTCACGTTTCATGTCTGCGGAGGCAGAAGGATCGAGTCTGTTTATTTCTATTATTATTAAACCGAGGAAGGGAAGAAACCTGAGGGTGAGGGGAAGGATAAATCAGAGGGATTAGTCCGCTCTCCTGATCGACAGCGTCTTGTTTGCTCCCCTTGAACAGTGATGGCATTCAAGTACAGGAAGTAAACGCGCACTAAACAACCAACCCATTGGTTTTGACCTTAAATGCGTCCTAATTGCATCTCCATTTGTGTAATTACGACAACTACGTTTGCTCTAGTGTCAGACACACACTCCCGTAGATGCTTTTCAATGATTGTTTTTTTTTTCTGTGAAATAATTCATTTATTGTACCCACTTTCAATTTTTTTTTTTTGTTCTCGTTCTTCTTTTTTTATCTTATTTTTCAATAAAAATGTATCTATTTTGAGCTGACATGAGTTGAGTTTAAATCAGAAACTCTGGTGGTCAAAGCAAAATCAGTACAAAGTAAAATGTTTACAAAATAATGGAACTCAATACAGGAAGCCCTCCCACAGTTCAAAATGATAAATATCTATTTATTATACCTGAATAGACCGAAAGAGAGCGAGAGAGAGAGATCTAACGGTGTTAAATAGTTAATATAATAGTTATAGTAATGATGATAATAATACTAATACTGACGGGGTGACCCTAAATTACCCATATAAGTGAAAGAGAGAGTGAATGTTTGTATTGGTCAATATGACTGAGTGAGTAAGTCGACGCTTGTTTGTCTCTATGTGACGTATGAAGGAAAGACTGAGCGGTTGTATGTTTCTACATGACGTGTGAATGAGTGAGCGACTGGTTGTTTGTATTTATATGTGGCCCTGCGATCGATCCAGGGTGACCCCGTCTCTCGCCCAGTGACGGCTGGGATGGGCTCCCGCCCTCCTGCGACCCCGAGCGCGGGATGAGCGATACAGATGATGAATGAGTGATGAGTTGGATCGCAGCGATGTCTCCCTGTTTGTTTTATTTCCCGAGGTCGTCCGGGGTCCGGCCGGTTTCTCGCCCACGCGCTGTCAGCTCTCACCTCTCCGAACCCCGCCGGCTCCGCACACGGGCGATGTGTCAGCGCACGTGTGTCTCTCCCGTGTCAGCCGGGACCGGCGGCGGGGGTCGAGGCGCCGAACCGCTCGCAAACATCTTCGCGCGTTACGCCGGGCGGCCCCTGTGTTGTCTCCATGGCAACGCAGCCTCCTCGTCAGGGGAACCACGGAAATGCAGGGAAAACAATCGCATTATCATTACGGCTACCCCACTATCAATTGGGCAGATTTATTTATGTTTGCGCGGAATAACACCCGAGCAGCGTCACCAGAGGAGGGAACAAAACCGGCAAAATGGCAAGGAGACAAACTGGCTTCCGGCGCGCGCGTTGTGGATGTTTGAGTGGGGCTCCGCCGCGTGATGACGAGAGCTAATTAACGTGAGAGGTTAGCGACGCCGAACAACAGGGCGCTGATTGCGGCCGTCATCAAGGATCCCTGGAAACGGCTAGACGGCGAGAGGCGAGAGTCCGCACTTGGCTGGAGAAGGGCGAAGCACTCCTCCAGCGTCAGGCTACGCTTCGTAGCCTGACGCTGAGACGGGAGGCGTCTCTTGAAAGGCCGACAGTTAAGCAGCTCAGCTGCGTCCGTCCCCCCAACCCCCACCCCTCCTTCAATCCCCCGTCCCAGTAGCCCCGTGGTCTTTAGCGAGAGGCAGATGAAATAAAAGGGAAACTTCACACGGCGCGGCCCAAAAATAACAGCGAGTGGAACAAGGCCGCCAAATGCCATGCTGATAATTACCCGGGCTGCCTCTTTTGGCTGGAGAGCGAGATCACACACACACACACAGACGCACACACACATACACCCGCTAGCCGAAAAACGCCCTTTATTTATAGGCAGAGCAGCCGAAAGCGCTCCGGCGCCGCCGCTCTCCAGAGAATCACTTCAAACATCTGCACGGCACGTGAGCGTTTTCACAGATTCCACCGTCGCCGTAACCTGGAGATAAATGGAAAAAGATGAGGAGCAAAGGGAAGCACGCTGCAGGTGGATTCCAATGATGGGCTTGCAGAACGATCTGCGGTCAGATCGGCTCAACAAACCTTCCACGCGACAACAGCGGTGGTTCTCTTGGATGCCCGAGCGTGTTGTCATTCCTCTCGAACCGCCAAATCTTTGTGATACAAAAGAACCCCTCGGCTTACAAATTTAACTCAAATCGAATCAGTTTTGAAAATTTGAAATTGAAATCATTGTAAATCTCGTTGATCAATTCTCCAGCCTCCAAATACGCACTTGTAGAAACTTTTTTACCGGTTTATTTGTGGCAAAGAAAACAGATAGGAATTAAAGATAAGCTTAATCATTACTTGGCTTCTGATGTTCTTTCTCTTCTTGACGGCGACTCTGCGTTTCCTTCGCTACATCAGCAAAAGTCAAGCCTTCTCGCGTATGGGACCCTTGCTAACGCCATCTCCAGCAAGCTGTATTTCATCCATCCGAAATAACAACTCGAAGACTTGAGACCTTTGCTTCGTTAGCGTAGTCGCCCCTTTAGCCTCATAAGCCGTCTTAACCGCATTTTAGCCTGGTCGTAGTGCTTGGCAAGATCCGTAACACAAACGCCACGCTCATGTTTCGCTATGATTTCCTTCTTCAGATTGACTGTAATTCTTAACTTCTTCTTAAGTCCACTAGCACCAGCACGCTTAACTTTTTTGGGGAGCCATAATGAGTGCTAGCTTACTGTAGAAAAGCGTTACAGCAGAAGAAAACAACGATGAACGATGTCAACAACGTGGAGTAGCACGCACGACTGTCGCTATGCTACAACACTACACGACGGAAGACCCCTGATTTCGTTCGTGCACCGAGGCTTGTTCGCGGCTCGATTCAAAATTTGATCGAAAACCGTTATCGTAGGCGGAGTTTGTTCGTGATAAGGGACGTCCGTCCGCCAAGGTTTTACCGTATGTCACGGCCAGGCCTAAAATAGCGACTCTCAACTCCGCCTCTGCTTCTGGCCGCGCAGCTGCTGGTGAAGGTGAGCGATGTTCCGGACCTCTCCGCCGGGATCACCTGCTCCTTCGGGAACCTGACGGAGGTGGAAGGGCAAGTCAACGGAAACCAGATCTTCTGCGTCTCCCCCGCCGCCAAGGACGTCCCGCTCATCCCCACAGATCAAGGTAGACACACACACACACACACACACACACACACACACACACACACACACACAGTTATGTTCGCAAGGTGCTGGAAAACCTGGAGATCACAAGCGATTTGTCACGTCTTGGAAAAAAAAAAAAAAGTCCTGTAAAACTAATTCGGTCGTTGTTTTATTTTGCTTTAAAAACTGACACTCTTAACCACCCGAAAGGGAAGAGCTCTGTTGTGGATCAAACAAACGTGAAATTAACAGCCTCCGGAGAGTGAACATCCGTTTCTCTTTTGTTGGTAGGTCATGAAATAATGATTCCCGAAATAACCGTTCGCTGCGGCAAAGTGCGAGATCCTCTTAGAGAGAGGAGATGTGAAGATTGTCGCGGGGATTCGAATGTATTCCACTCAACTGTTTACACTTGTCACCTGTACACAAACTCTCTCGAGCACCTCCATTGATCTCGCGACGGGGGACTCATCTTCAGGACGAGCTCCCGTCGATCCCGCAATCCATCCCCCGGCTGTGAAATGCACCACAGGCGAGGCCGGGTCCCATTAGGGCCGCCGGAGCGCCGGATTCGAGGTCTCCCGCCCTGTGACTGAGCCGCAGCTCACCACATTACGGCCCCCAGATCGGGTTAATAAGCAGAGGCCTAACATGCAGGCTCAATCAGCCGTGGGAGGATTTATTCCAGGGGATGACAGGAAAGTTGATGCGGTGGATTAGTGCGCTGGCAGAGCGGCAGAACCGGGAGCTGCCCGTTGTTTCCTGGAGGAAAGCGTGGCCTGATAAACGCTGACGGAAACACAATGCATAGTCATTAGGAGCATAAAATTCCAGCATCCTGTTTTGAATGCAGCAGCTGATGGGTGCATAAACAAATATGATTAGCGTCACACCTATTTGCATCTCTTAGCCACTCGGCCACCTCTTGGCAAAGTATTAGCTTCGAGAGACGGCACCTTTGCATCTGTGGTGCCACAAATCTCACGTTAGCTTGAATTAAAAATGCTGTAGCATGACTTTAACCACATGTTGGCTTTAATTAGACATGTGGTAGCATTACTTTCACTGCATGCTAGCTTGAATTAGACATTTGGTAGTGTTACTCTCATCAGCTGTTAGCTTGAATTAGCAAAATCACAAATTCGCTTGAATTAGACAAGTGGTAGTGTTATTTGAACCACATAGTGGCTCGAATTCGATATGCCGTAACGTTCTGTAAGCACATGTTAGCTTGAATTAGACATGTGGTAGTATTACTTTAACCACAGGTTAGCTTGACTTAGACATGTAATAGCGTCACTCCAATCAGCTGTCAGCTTTAATTAAACATTTGGAAGCGTTACTTGAACCACATTATTGCTTAGATTTGATATGCAGTAGCGCACTTTAACTACATCTTAGCTTGAATAAGACATATGATAGGGTCATTCTAATTAGCTGTTAGCCTTACTTTGACAATCGTCAAATGACTTGAACCACACATTAGCTTGAATTAGACAAGTGGTCGCGTTGCTTGAACCCTCTGTCAGCTTTAATTCGATGTGCAGTAGCACATGTTGACGACACGTTAGCTTGAATTTGATACGCGGTAGCGCATTTAAACCACAGTTGCTAGAATCAGATATTCAGTAGCATTAATTGAACCACATGTTAACTCTCTTCAACGATGAAGACATGAAATGAGGCCTCGGTTTAATGTTCTGAAAATAAGTAGGACCTAACCAGCTAGCCTCCATTAGCCTAGTAATATAATCTGTTCGTATGAATTAGCGTCAGCTG
>CAAKHD010003911.1:13571-27758 GCA_901007705.1 Fistularia tabacaria
TTTTCCCACTCTCCGTACCCTTTTCTTTTTTTTTTTTTTTTTTGCGTGTGTGTTTTTTTTTTTTTTTTCTTTCGCTCTCGCACCTCGTTTTCGCCGTAGTTGTTTCCATCTCACAGAGAGAGTAATTTCCGACATGCTCTGGGATTACACTTGTAAATCAGACGCACGCTGATTTTGGGGGGAAAATGGGGGAAGAAAGAGTCGGAGGAAGCGAAATGCGAAAAAAGATGAAGGGCTGCGAATCCGGGATGACAACTGATGTGAGGAATTTCATGAGGGTGACACGTCCAAGGCGTCAACTGTCACCGCGCTGTTTTATCAGATAACATGTCGTTAAGGCGTCCCCGCCTCTGAATCGGCCAATCACAGGCAGGAATTGGCCTTTTTTCAGCCGCATTGACCCGAACAAGAGGCGGAAAGATTGACATCGGCTGTGTCTTTAAACACGCCTCCCTCTGAAAATCATTTTAAGCACTCTAGAAATGTCAGAACTTAATGCGACAGGCTTTTTTTTAAATTTTTTTTTTATTATTTTCAAAAATGAATGTTGCAGCAGCTGACAAATGCTAGACCTACAGCTACAAACAAAACAACAACATGATTAATGGGCTGAGAGCGTAACAACACACACACACACACATGCACGCGCGCGCACACACACACACGCACGCACACACACGCACACACACACACACACACACACACGCACACACACACACACACACACATTGTACTACAATGAATACCCTGGATCAACAGCCTTCATCTAAATGCAGAATGTCAAACCGAGCCGGTTGTAATAGCTTTAAATTGACAGCAATTCAGACATTTCTACGCCGCCATTAGCATGATCTTATCACAGAGGCGTCAGCGTTTCCCTTTGGCCTGCTTTTACTTGTTGACATTTTTCACACCGTGCCGCCGGAGGAAAATACATTCAGGTGGAATGACAGAGAAATAGCGGAGAGGAGACATTAGTCAGGGGATATGAGAAGTGAGGCAGAAGGCGGCGGAGGGAAGTACGAGGGGACAACAGGAGGTGGTGTCACTGCTCTTTCACGTCCGACAAACGGGAGACGGATGAAGGGAGGAGGAGAGCGTGTCTGCGAGGCATTCGGCACTTCCCGCTGATCCGAAAGTTGCCGGTTAAACTATACCGTCGGACACGGCGTTCGGTCTGAAGGCCGGAGACATCTGGACCTGTTTTTGTTTTCAACTTCTTCCATCGTCTCCATTTGTGATCACGAGAGCATGAATAATCCATCTTGCCCATCGAATACAAGACCAGTGTTTCCCAACCTTTTCACAATCGAAAAATCACATGGCACACCACCAAATAAATATGTCAAAAACGTTTTGAAACCGTAATCTCAATTTACTTACCCAGTGTGAAATCTGGCCCTGTTTGGTTGAACACAAAGCTGATCGTCTTGTGGGAACTGGCTGTTTGGATTGAGCAACGAGTTGGGCAGCTTTGCAGCTAGCTTTCAGAGCTTTTCTCACTCCTCTTGGTGCTTTTCTTCAATAATGCTGCCGGTTTCGTAGTCTGTTTATGCCGATGAACAAAATAGTCCTTGTTCCGATCTTGGATAGCGATTTGATCATTGTGTCACCATTCACTCTGTCTTTCAGACGTCATATTCAGACACAACCATTCACTCATGCATTCATCATTTGGACACACGCAACAATTCACCCTCTCATTCCTACATCACATCCAGACATACGACCATTCACACGTCATATAGACCCGTGTTTCCCAACCTTTTTTGAGCAACTTTGTAACTACCTTTCAGAGCTTTCTCACTCATCCTGTTGGTTTTCCTCAACAACGCTGTCTGCTTCTCAGTCTGTTTGCGCAGATGAACAAAATATTCCATGTTCTTATCTTGAAGTGAAGGCTGTTTAGTCTGGAGACGGCGTTTAAGTTTGCTTAGAACCGTGGCACTGTTGAACAGCTTTTCCACCAGGCAGAACAGAGTCGGTCGGGGTTGATTCCCCCAGTAAAAGTGAATCCTCATCGCAATCCTAACTTTCATTGTGTTGTCTTGCGCTCACCTTTTTAACTTTCTTCTGACCACTACTCATACCTGGGGCCTTCATCTGGGTCAGAGTGTTCTTCAGGACCAGAGGGTCCTGATTGAGTACTTTTTCTTTTAAAGTATTTAAACGGATCACTGCCGTCGTCTGACTCGAAGCATCACTAATGACTGTGCTGTTTGAGCAGCGGCAGGTAGATACACAGGTTAATTCACTACCTCTTGCCATCTAATGGAGGAGCATTTTATCGTTCCACCCGTCACTGCATGCGGCCCACATAGATAGACGTACGAAGACACATTATTTGCGTTGAATATATGATTTTTTGACCAATCAGGTGAAAGTGGGCATTTTTCCACGGTACGTCTGACGATCTCTCACGGCACACCAACGTGCTGCGGCACAGTGTTTGGGAAACACAGCGCTAGACCATATTTCCCAGATATTCATTCATTCATTCATTCATTTCCTAAACTGCTAACCCTGCTCTCAATGCGGCGGGTGATGCGAGAGCTGATCCCGGCTGTCATTGGCCGAGAGGCTTAAACAAACATAAACAGCCGTTCACTCTGTCATTCACACATCATATAGAGACATAAAACCATTCACTCTCTCATCCATGTCATATGGAAACATACATCTATTCACTCTTTCAACCAAATGTCATATGGACATACATGCATTCTCTCCGTCATCGAGATGTCATTTAGAGACACAAACCATTCACCCTCTCATTCACTCTGCTAGGGTTTTTATAGTCTCCAGTGAACCTCCTGCAGAGTTTTTGGACTGTGCGGGACCGGAGAACCCGGAGGAAACCCAGGCGGACAAAGGGGGAACATGGAGACCCCACGCGGAAAGGCCTCCTGTAAAGAATCCAGCCGGGGACATTATTTAGACACGGGGTTCGGGTCCGTCATGACTTTGGGATGTAACGACATCACATCCTAAAGGTTCTGCTCACCTGATGGGGTGACCGAAAACCAGGGGAGAAGGAGGAGTTCGAGCGCGAACATAATGATGCCTCGCACACAGAGCTGTGCTTAAACAACTGCTCATAAAGTCGGTAAATAAAAGTGTAATTCAACGTTTCTCGGGCTCAGGAGGAACCTCGGCGCATATAGTAAAGAAGCATTTTATAAAGAAATCATGATCTTGCAGACCAGAGCTCCACGTATCCTGGAAAACCCTTGAAATCACTGGACATTCCAGTTTTGTGAAAAGTTGTTTAACAGAGCCGAAGCATAGACACTTATTCATTTCAAGAATGACGGGCTAGACGAATAAAGTCGGCCGGCCGATAAATGAAAAGCGTCATCCAGACCGAGTAATCAGGATCGGTTTCCTGACCGAGCCGTCATATTGCAACCTTTTATTCCTCACGATGTTCCGATATCCTTTTACTTTTACATGAGTGCACTCAGCGAGCACAGAGCTCAGCCAAGGTCCGTGTCGTATTTCCTGAAAAATAAATGAAAATGTACAGATTTGAGAATTATCAACCTCTGATTTTCAAAATACGGTATGAGTAAACGCTGATGGAACGCCGAGATGGACTGATCTGTTACGCATGAAAATATACCGTTATTACTATATGTAAAGTATTTTCTGAAGATAATATGAATAACTGAAGCACCCAGAGTCAAAGTCCTAGAAGTTTCATGACAGTTTTCATTTTCATTTTTTTGGATTCCCTTAATTATTATCACATATATCAAAAATTATGGTCAATAGCCATAAAAATTAATTTTTCCTTTTTTTTTTTCAGAAAATAATCTTTCAGATTGACGATATATTGACCAAATCTGAAAGGTCGGCTGATGCTGACGTCATCGGGTTGGGGATTTCTCAATCCAGTAAAGAAAATGGGTAATACCGGGATGTATCTCCGGGCGGAAGACGTCGGCCCTGGTTACAGGTTCGCTGGGTGTTTCGAAAAATACAAGCTCAGGACTCTGAGCTGCTGGTACAGCAGACATTCCTCCGATCAGAAGGTTGTCGGTTTGATTCCCGGCTCCTCCTGCCTGCATGCCATGCTGCTTAAGTGGAGACCGTTTACCATCACGGGCTTTTCTGTCTTTCTTGTCCCCTCGACTTTATTTACGGTTTGCTGATCTCGCAGACCCTGGGGGGGGGAAGATCTCCGGGCTGCTAGAACATCGCTTAAACCCATTGGCCAGTGGACAGGGTGCAGCTCGCACCCTGGGTTGTGTTTATTTTGATTTTCCATAAAAATATTTCATAGTTATTCGTGCATAAAATGAGAGCCCCGCTTAGATCCAGTCATATTGATGAAAAGTCAGTGTACTGATAAAAGATCTGTCTTCGTTCCAGCTTGAAAACTCACTAACAACAAGAGAGCCGGCACCAGCGACGCCTTTCAAAATCAGATCCAAATAACTTACAAACAAAATTTATATTCCGACCTTGAGCAGCCTGAACCTGAAGCTGCAGGCGGGAACTCCAGTGTCACGCTTCATACCGATCAGCTGTGGAACTCCCAATTTTTTGGTTTTTCGTTAAAAAATACTGGCCTTTGCCCTCCATAAGCTACTCTGTCCAAGTCAGCATTCGTGCCACATGTGGAATTATGTGCGAAAAAAATAAAAATTGCGTTAATAAGTTTGGCGACAGTAGCTTAGGTCACGAGGACTGTGACTCTGGATCCAAAGGTCAAACGTTCTCTGATCCTCTTCCCTTCAGGACTTTATAGCAAAAGTAAATCAGTTTCTTTCAGTCACATCACACACACACACACACAAACACACACACACACGCACGCGGATATTTAACCACAACGCTGTCAACAATAAAAGTTGTTTTTGTGGGTTCTGGTCTGAGCTGAAACATTTTCTTTCTGTCGCAGCGACTCTGCTCTTTGAATCACTCGAGGCTAGTTACGACAAGAGGAGCAAATCCTCGGCTCTGTCACCCCCTGAACTTTTTCTATACGGGGCGGCGGCACTCATTAGGAGGCCGAGCGGTAAATGTTTTGATATTCTTCCTCGAGGCCTCGCAGACTAACATATCTCACGTGGTCTCAGCGACGCCGTCCTGCTGCTTCAACGCGGTGCTTCAAATGTAACCTGTTAGCGCGGCCTTGGGAACGGGCCGGGGACCGTCGAGGGGAACGCGGCAGCTGCGATGAATTATAAATGCGCATTTCCAACTTCATCCTCATTCCAATTAAATACCACCGTCCCCTCGATCCGGCTTCATCTCGGCTGCATAATCCTCCAGATTTTGTGTGCGAATTTGAACCCCCTGCCCCTTCTCCCGAATGCGAAAGCCTAACATGGTTCCCAATTTTGAGAGACAGAATACAAAACTTGAAGTGATTTCTGAAAGACAGAAAGGAAGGAACCTGAATTCCCGTTTTCACAGCGAAGGGAACAATTGAGATGCCAGATGGAGCCGGCTCCAGCAACCGCTTAGTTGCAAATTAACCGGGTTTTCATTGGAAAATGCTTTCAACGCTACGCGAAGCTGTAATAAACAACCCGAAAATGCTTTTTGAAAAAAGACACAAAATATTATGATAATCATTATGATAATCCGTGAATTGGTTTTATTGACACTTCCACAAACAAAAGTTTGTGTTTTCAAGAAACCATTAAAAATCTAAACATTCTCAGGTTTATTCAGCTGTGCATGATTTGAAATTGCACATCGCTGGTTTGTGGACGTTAAAGGGCATCGTTTTTGTGAAACCCTGACCTTTCCTCACCATCTCCGGGTGACGACCGAGAAGACGACGACAAAGTACCCGGGAGCGAACGCTCGCCCGAGGCCCTCGAGTGTTTTTCCGACTACCATTCTTTCTCACCTCCCGCTTCTCGTTCTGCTTTCTGTCGTCAAACAACAAAAAAATCGTGTATGTTATTCCAAATAGAGCAGGGCGAGCCAGGCGACGCAAGCTGGATACTTGGCTGGTAGAAAGTCCCTTCTGCCCCCGATGATCATCAGCGCAGCGTTTCAATGCAGCGCAGCCTGACGCTCCGTTGCACTCATAAATACTACGTGTAAATAGACGACTGGCAATTACCGTGCTGCGGCACCGGTCAGTTCCTCACATCAGCTATATTGACAATTAGAATAAATATTCACAGTTAGGCGGTGCAGATGGTAGCAAGACAGGGGAGTCTCCGTGTCCACCCCATGTCTGCGTGGGGTTCCTCTGACAGACCAAATAGATTCATTGACCCAAATGAGTGAGTGAGTGAGAGGGTGATGGGTTGTTTGTTTTTTAAATGCGTGCTTGTGATCGACTGAAAAACTAAACGACTAAAAATAAAGAAAACTTTAAAAAATCAATTGGTGTTATTTCAAGGTATCTATATATATACAGACAAAATGATTTTTTTTTTATCAATAAAATGAAAAATGTGACCAATATAACATGGCATATAATTATTATATTATTATAAACTGAGATAACTTATTCCATTACTTGAATAATTGTTCACAGACATACACAATCTATCATGATTATTTTAATTCAATTAAAATAAAACATGAAAACCAAACTGTTTAATCAACCCGGATGTTACGTCGGCGACAACAAAATCTGTGTGTGTGTGTGTGTGTGCGTGTTGACAGATTCTCCCGGGGAAAGTCCTTGTGGCACATAGATTTACAAATGAGGCTAAAACACACCGGTGGCGTCTATCTCAAAACAGTAGCTGAATGACTGATATAACTGTCAATTCCAATGTATCTCCCGAAAAGCCCCAAGGCCCACCAGCCCGCGCCGGCTGCTCGAGCACAATTACCATCACATCTCCATTGTCCTTAACAAATTACCCATAAAACAATTATATTTTCTAAATTTTCAGTGCACACAGGAAGGTGAAACAGATTTGAATTCGAAGCACGCCAGTACAACACCCCCCCACCGCTAAATATCCATTTCGACTCTGTTTCAAGTATCTTCTGATATTGTTTTAAACCTGTGTTTAAATTACATTTCGCCCCGTCAGTGTTTTATGTGACATTTCTATTTCCAGTGCTGCGGTGTCACCGCCGTCATGTTGTATCTATGTTCCGGGAAACATCTTTTCTTTATCCATACCGGGAAAACAAAAAAGAGCATATCGGGATCAGCGGCCCCTGTCAGCTGTTTGTTGTGCTATCAGAGCATCTTCCTGTGTAACGCTCCTTAAAGTCGGCCTTTGTCAAAGAATAAACACCTCGGTGATTCAAAATGATAAAGTCGAAGATTTCCAGTGATGCCGGTATATAAAATCAAATCAGTAAACAAATCCTTCTGTGGAGGAGAGAACAGACAACAGAGAAAGACGTGCGTGTGTGCGTGCGTGCATGTGTGTGCGTGTTTGTGTGTGTGTGTGTGTGTGTGTGTGAGTGTGAGTGTGAGCGAGAGCTTGTTTTCCTCCAACTAGCAGAGGGTGGTACGGCAATGCCAGCATCGCAAGTCTTTGTGTGTGGTTCAGTGTGCGCTTCTTTTTACAGATGCCGTGTTCAACTGCCAGTTTATGGCTGCCCTGAAGACACGCACACGTGCACGCTCACACACACACACACTCAAGCACACAGGGTTGTTGCCATTGTACTGTGCTCCAGGGTTTTGCATGATGGTTAAGTGTCTCACTGCACTGAGGTAGACTGTATGCCAGCTCCCACCTCTTAGACACACACACACACACACACACACACACACACACCCACATATATACAATCAAGCCCAAATGTCTTTCTCTCTCCCGCTATCTCTGTGTCTGTCTCCCTTCAATTAGAGCCCATATGCTGGAAGGCCCCCAGCACTTCATGTGTCCCTTTGAAGTGAAGTAGATTAAAAAAACAAACATTTGGAAAACCATAAATGAACACTCGCAGAGCAGTGAATAACACGAGCACACACACATACAAACACACACCCACACGCACACACACAAAAACAGAGGGAAAAATACAATACTTTATATACAGTAGCTTTACAGACTCACACAGGCAGACATGAATTAATGCGTCTGTTTACGTGGAAATAAATATATGTATAAGGCAAAAGTTCATCGGGATGCATGTTTTTCCTCCTGACCTCCTGCCTGCTTCACGTGCGGGATGACACACGTGACGACGGTGGCTTCTGATGGGCGCGGGAAAAAAAAAAAAAAAGCATTTGTCACTTTAAACCACAGACCAGAGTGAGTGTAGGGGGAAATTGGGTTTGAAGCCATTTTGTTGCTCTCCTTTAACGCTCAGTGGCTCCACTGCATGGGGATTTGTTACCTGTATTGCCGTGGATTATCTACCTCCCTCCGCTTTGCCCCCGACTAAACCTACACGGTGATCGCTCGCTGATTTTTTTTTTGTGTGCAACATTTGCATAACACTAAGACTACACAGCTGCGCAAGCTCACGCACACACACACAGACACACAAGCGTCCTGCTGCGCTCAGGTGGTATTTACATGGCAACAACAAGGCTTCGGTATCGCGCTCACCATATTCGCCGGCTAATTAACGACAACGCCTCACCGGTGGGCGTGTCAGACAAAACGCACCAAAGCTTTGACAAGTACTTTGACGGAACACAAATAAGAACTATAATAATACGCCTGAGCCGCCGAGGCCTTGCACACAGTACATAAGATTGTATTTCCAGCTTTATGTAATGCTTCATCATAGGGACTTCTGTGCTCTGATTGGCTGCAAAGTGTCAAAACCCCCTGATTCGTGGATACTGATGAAGGGGAGCCTTAATCAGGTGTAAATCTGCAGTGGCCCCCGAGTCGGGGCTAAAATCCATCCTAACTTAATCCCAGATGGCGCCTCGCCGACTGTTTTAAGCCCGAACCCAATTACAGCCCAACATCTTTCTGAGAATGCCATGGAAAGCCAGAGGCTAACTTGTGTTTGCACCTGCAACCTGGGAGCCGGAGTTAAGAGATTGGCTATGTAGTGTGTCAGTATTAGTAATCAAGAAAATGCCAGTTGACAGTTTAAAAAGCACGATGACCACTGAGATGATGTTTCAGTTGTAGAATTTACATCTGTTCTGCTTTTGCATGGATGCAACACTGGGGCCGCTCATGTGTGATTGGTCATTGAACTTGGACAACAGGCAGGGTGGAAGGTTTCTGTGGCAACACCTTGTTCCTTCACCTGCGGATCGAACACTCACAGTCGGCAGGGTGGTTATAATGAGATGCTGCAGACAGAGTTCACTCACTCTGAATTAAGTTCTGAATTAAGACTTTATATTTTATTCTTATCACACCTCAAAATAAGTGTCTCTCGTTAAATTTTAGCCTAAAAGTTACCGTTAAAGTGAAACCTGCGGTGGAGTAGAAGGCTGTACAAATGAAATGCACATTGTGCGGCAGTCTGGAGGGGAAAACCAAGAATTTCTCCCTCCCCCGCTATCTGATTTGTCCCAGTTATAATCTCTTAATGTCCGACACACTCGAGACACAAAATAGATGAGTACTGTAAAAATACAAAACTGTGGCTGGATGGATGGATATTTCAATTTTGTTATAATATAATAACAATTGCAAAATAGTTATGGTAATTCTGAGTGTGATGGTGATGATGATTATAAGTAGTATTATTTTATAAAATAGAATATTTTTGTTGTTATATAAAAATGGAAAATCGAAAATATACTCTATCAAATCTTTATAATATTAAAAGAATTCCAGTATTATTATGACTATGATGGTAATGTTTATTGCTGTTATGCTTATCATTATTATCATTATTATACGATGAAGATATACTTCTACATAATGATCTTGTTATAATGATTACAATGATTTCAATATTATTCTGACTATTAATCGTATGATGATTATTGTTATTTTTATTGTTGCTGTTATATATAATGTATGGTTTGCGTACACTGTACAAATACATTAATACATATTATATGTTCATTTAATATGATAACATATATGTATATATTTATATAAAAATGACACCAGCATATGAGATACATAATACATAGAAGAGAATTTAGAATCATGATGTTCCTGAAGACGTTTTAAACGGTCCATTAAAATTATGTTACTCTTGAAATGAACTACAGGACATCCGGGGCCATCAGCCCCAATATGACGATGATAAACAGAGACTCCATGTAGGCAGAACATTTTTAACACACGCGTCCGGCTCATCAGTCTTCCTCCGCCTGGCCGTGGCAGCAGGACGCTGCTGGCGGGGTTGGTGGAAGCTGATGTGGATGCACATGTCAGATGTGGACGGAACAACAATGTCAAGAAAAACGAAAAAAGTACAAGGGCTCCACTTAATAAATTCTGAGCAGAAAATATGCTACTCCCCGGACCGAGGTGTCAATAGCATAGACTGTGAATAGAACTGAATGTGCTTTTACTCGTACCACAATTTCACCTATTAACAAAAAACAGCATTCAAACATCATCTCACAAAGAGATTCAGACATCAACACACTGTGTTTTCCTGCGAGTGCTTACACTCATTTATACCACTTTAATGAATCTGTCTGTAAATAAGTGGAGTCCAACACTTTATATGCGATGAAGTAGAACTCGTCACACACACAGCTTGTAGTTTTAATGTCTACTATTTCAACGTAAATGTAGCGTTAATTGCGATATTACTCATTTGTGGACGTAATTAGTTACTAACGCTTTAGTTGGAAAGCAGAGATGTATAATTTGGTTATGGGCTGCCGAAAAGCGCCGATTGATTTGTAAATCTGTAAAAGTTGATCATTCTCCAGTTAATGACCCGTATGTGTGCCTCAGCAGAACTAAATCACGAAAATCTAATGCAGTTCAGTCGATTTAGGAGTTTACTCCTTAAAAATGCATCCTGTTTATGACATTGAGACAGGGCTTCCACATATTGCATGTATTTGAATATCCTTCATTCATTGATTTTCTATACCGCTTATCCTGCTCTCTGGGTCGTGGGGGGGCTGGAGCCTATCCTAGCTTACACTGGGCGAGAGGCGATGTTCACCCTGGATCGATCGCGGGGCCACATACAGAGACATGCAGCCCTCCACTGCTTCATTCATGTCGGGACAAACTTTGGGGGTCACACAAATTCCATAAACGCAATTGAAGGCTGGATGCTAATGCAGCTATTAGTTATTCATGCTGGGCAAATTCCCATTTAGCATTAATAATTCAAATTCCATTCATAAGATCACATGTTTCTGAATAGGGTTTATGTATGTGTGTGTGTGGGTAGATTGAGCGCCATCTGCATACAAGTGTCATGTGTGAAGGTGTCAACGTATGTGTGGGAATCTAGTCCACTGGAATACACGTTAGCCGCCACAGTCATCTGTTAGCGCATATGCGAGCCGTACCTGCTAAAATGAAAACTGTACCCGACAGGAAGGAAATCCAGAGGACGCCCTGTTGAATACATTAGAACCGACGCCGAATCAAACCTGCCCGCTGACAGGATCGACTCCTCCGCTCTGATTTCATTTACACGCATGCAAGAAGCTAAACTACTCCAAGAAATCAGTCAAATGCAGGCACTGGAGTGATATAATGCAGTAGCCGATAAGCTGCAAGGAGTATCTCTTCTCACCCATCTTCGCTGCTATCTGTCTCCAGCTACACCCTGCTAGTTAAATCATTTGTGCTTCCTTTTTTTTGGAAGAATTAGCAACCAGCATGGACAATATTTTTTCTATTTTACCCTCCTGCCCCCCAGTGTAGTCCAGTCACAGGTGTTATCAAAAAGGCCCTTCAGCCCCATGTCAAAATGTTCTGACATTAAATATTCTCCGACCGGCCGAGTCGCAGCAAAGATCGGCGACGCCCCCCCCCCGTATCTGCGCAGGCCGCCAGGCTCCGCTTGTGAATTAGCCGCGAGGCAGCGAGCAACGAGGCGGCCCACGCTCTGTCTGGTATGCAGCGCAGGCACGGCTCCCCCACTTGAGTTTCCACAGGAAACTTGGGCAAGAGGCAATATTGTGACATTTTATGGGAAGCCGTGTAGAGCCGAGCCACAGCGATGCGTTCGGGGGCCACACACTGAGACGCCATGGCTCACTAGCTACTCGTCTGCACCCGTTGAACAGCCGTGACGCTTATTATCATCGGACTGCGATTCTTAAAAAATGCGCAAAAAATAGTTCTAACAGGTTGGTTGTCAGAATTTTCACCATTCTGCACGAGTGTGTCTGGAAAAGATGTTTATGAATAAACCATATATACAGGCGTATATACACATTAAACCTCCCCAATGACCAACACTTACAGATGGTATGAGTATGCTTAGAGATATTAATCTGCAAAATGCTGTCTCCTTCATCAGTTGTTTGTGTTTTTGGCTTCAAGTTCTAAAATCTGTCTTTTAAACCAGAAAAAAAATGAAAATAAGATGAATAGTAGTTCTGCTTGTAGCCTGGCCCTTTTAAGATTAGATATTCTCAGAGAGCAGATCAAATTTAGATGCAAATTAAGAGGGGTTTTTTTTTCGTTTCGGAGAAACAGCCTTCTGTTGTCAGATTGCACAATTATTTAGCGGTAGCAACGCGGAGGAGGGCCCGTGTTTTTTGCTCGAACGGACACTTCGGATGAAAGCGTTCCTGACAGCATCCGTTCAAACGGAAGCGTAATGTTTTTTCAAAAAGGCAGATGACTTTTGCACTGGAGCACAATGGAACGGACAAAGTCGACCGCGATTTCGCATTGCCTATTAACGGTGAAAAGTAGGACTCTACGAGTGCGAGCTCATCTCCCGGTGCATTAACACAGAGAGACGAGGAAACTCGGCCCACTGCATGCACGCAGACAACTTTTATATCCTTCGCCACGACAGCATTATTTTACACTAAATGTCACTCCATTAAAACCCACACTGCATATGTTTAGGCCCATTCACCGGTGGATGGTGGTATATCAGTGATGCATTTCCAGGCCTAATTGGTTTGCTTAGATATTACCGCTATTTGTCTGGTACCGAATAGAGAATCTGTATTTTCTTTCTCGGCAAGGCAATAAATTATTACTTCTATGAAAAAATATATATATATATATATACATACAGGTAGATGCATGGATAGCATTTCATGTCATAGGCATATTTCACATGTTTGTTTGTTTTTTTAATTCCTGTTACATGGTGTCTCTGCATTCATCAATTTGTGGTGATATTCTGCAACAGGTAGGCTGAAAACTCAAGTTCGATTCAAGCTCCAAATCACAATGCAGTTCCCTCTGAATTATGGGATAAGATAAATATTATATATTAGCTGAAAAGATGGCATTTTCAAAGGTGCATACGATTTAGCACAGATTAGAAAAAAGATAAACTGTTGTGATATCATTCTATTCTATTCTATTCTATTCTATTCTATTCTATTCTATTCTATTCTATTCTATTCTATTCTATTATATTATATTATAACTAAATTTTATTATTAGATTATTTCAAATTATCAATCCATGCTAACGATTTTTTAACAATTTTTTTTTTTTTTTTTTTTATATCGTCCCACCACAGTCTTGTTCCCTGAGACGTCTTGCAGGAAGAGTTGAGGTTTATCTTCATCTGGGCTCAGTCGACGCGGCCGTCCGTCAGTTCCGGCGTGCGTGTGTGTGTGTTTGTGTGTATGTTGCGGCTAGAGAGCCGTGCCACACTTTACTGTACATGACAGATCTGCTTTTATGGAAATCCTAAAATACAACTCGCTGGATTTTCTGCCCGGAGACAGATAACTGACACACAGAAAGCCGGAGTACGAGAGTGGAGATGAAAGTGAGCGGCGCAGCACAAGGCGAGATGGACCTGAATGAATAATAGGCAATCTATAATGGATGACAACTTGACCATGTCTCTCTCTCTCTCTCTCTCTCTCTCTCTCTCTCTCTTCCTGTGTCTTTCTCTGTCTGTTTCCCTCCATTGCTTTTTCTCTCCCCCCTCCGCTCTCCTCCTCTGCTCAGTACTCCCCTCTCACTGTGACACCATGTCACTGCTTTGAGGCACATGTTCTGGAAGGAGACGGCGACTGCCATCCTCCCGTGAGCCTCTTAGCTGCCTCTGGAAGAGAGCCGCTTTACTTTACGGCTTCTTAAATCTCCTAGAGACGCTTTCTCTTCTTTCCGCTTAAAAAAAAAAAAAAAAAAAGTCTGATTAGAGGACAAGGGAGGTAAAAAACCAAGAGGGGAAAGAGGGGGG